>JBAMIG010000013.1:6939876-6957404 GCA_037177335.1 Kiunga ballochi | reverse complement strand
CAACATTATGAGTGAAGTTTCTGCCATAAAGTGATGCAGCATGTCTCAGAAACAGTATGTATCAAATATGCAACATCAGGCCATAAAGGGTTAAATAAAATAAATAAGTTTCCTTACAACTGGAAAATCACAATCCATGTGTTTCAGTTTTAGTGCAAGACACTAAATCTTTCTATGTAAAGTATTGCATAGTGCAAATAAAGTGCATGTATTTGAAGAAAAATGGAATGTTAATATCTGCAAGTGAACGGTTGAGCCTTGACAAACGTAAAAAGGTGCAATATAAGGGCTGATCATAGAAACCATACTCACTCTAATCAATATATTCTCCTCAAAAGAAGCGGGGTTGTCTACTTCGGTGAATGCCGGTGGTCCTGTGCCCATGATCCTCCAGCGGGCATACAGCATCAAGAGCCCTCCGAGACCCATAAGAGCCAATCTGGTCAGCAGTCCCATTCGCAACATGTCACTTAGCTGTCAGAAAAACAAGGCTTACCTTTTATTATGCCATACAAATCCTGCTTGTTATTTACTTTATGTAGTGCTTCTTCTATAATATATGTACGTTCTTAAAGTATACATAGAGAATATATGTGATGTGACATGAATGATATTACAGAGATCATAAAAGATGACAGAGGAGAAAGAGAGGGTATATAAAATGTAACTCACATCGAGTGAATTCTTCCTAAAGAGTAGCCTTTGGCTGAGTTCATACACATTAATGTTACAGATCAAGACGATATCAAAAGCTGCATTCACACCCTGGGGGAACAAATACAGGGAAGATGAACAGCATTTTCTGTCTTATAAAGGTCAGTAACAGTAGCAATCTTTAGCTAGTTTCATATAAGGTTTAGGCTTTTCTCTCACAACTCATCTCGTTTTCACACTCTCAGTGCTACATGGGAGGAAATCATCAACTCTAAAAGAAAATGGCTTAACAAAAGTCATACCAAGACGGTGATGCCTTGTTCTTTACAGAGCATTGCTGCAGCACACAGCAAGAGGCTGACCACAACCCACTGGACAGAAAACCTGTCATCTCTGTCACTCCCTGAGAACACAGAGCAAACAGCATGCAGGTTGTAAACAAGTTGGGATCAAAGTGTTGGTGTTGAAACAGACCAGCTAAATAACATTTACCGATGGGTGAAGACAGTTTTGCTCCACATATTATTACTGTGTATCTAAATAGCCGTCGCATCATATACCTACCTTTGTGAAAAGCTTTGCAGTAAGTGAGAAAAGAGAGCTGGAAGAACAGAGCGCATAAGAGGTCAGCTCGGCCCACTACGCCCGCCACCTTATTGAGAAGGAAGAAAAGGGAGAGAAATTGCAAAAGAATAAAAAGGGATAACACACAAAATCCAAAGCACTTTATTATTCAGTTCTTCATAAATGATCAGATGTACAATTAGTTTTGTTATACAGTAAATGCATCATATTCCGTTGTGTTTTGCATGGTGAATGCAGCTACAACTGGAAGCTCATGAACAAAAGTAGCAAGAAACTCTCATTACCAGTGTGGCCTGTTGGCGTGTGTGCTCTATACAGTGTGTGGGTACAGTATGGTTGGCATCCTGGGGTTGCCTGCTTTGATACATACAGCAGGCCTAAGCCAACAGTCTGCCTTTCTCTCACCCCCCTTAGGTCTCACCCAGTCCTTGCCCGGCATGATTAAAGAGAATGTAGAGGGGGAATAGCTGCCTTCCAGCCAAGCTTTACAGCAAAAAGACATATGCTAGCCGGTCAATAAGCATCCCAACACGGATAATAGTCAGGCCGTGCAAGTGCACGCACCTTGGCCCTGTGCTCCCAGCTGAGACAGGGCTTTTGTTCTTGGCTTGGAAACACTGGATATTGAGTATCAAAACCTCTGGACGTGTGTGCCACAATGCTGTGTGCTGCCAAAGGAAATACACATTGTTAAAATAAGTTTACTTGTAAGCCCAAAGTACTGTTACAGGACTGTAATAGGATGCACAACCACACAACAGCAAATGACCCAGTTCAAGATCAAAGTTTTAAAAAAAATATATGGAGCAAGAAAAACAAGTCATCAACTGGGTTATGATAAGAATAATGCTAATTTAAATGAGCTAATAACTGATGTGTAGTATTTAGCATTGATGCATACAAGAAAACTAACTCTTGGAATCTCAAGACAAGGACAAAAGCCAGTATGAAGCCGTGTGTTTCTTTCTCATTGTTTAAATTTAGAAGAACGAAGAATTAAATCAGCACCAAATGTGCATTTAGAAAGCATGAATGAATAATTTCTGGGTCTCCGTGCAGAGTTCTTCCTACTTTTCAAAAAAATGAGTAACGGACAATTAAGTATCCGAGGACACGGAGAAACGACGTGAATCAGAACAAAGGGAGATACATTTGCTCCGACTATCATCGCAGAGAGTCAACCTGTCAGCTGCTCACAACTTCAAGTAATGTTTCAAATTCTGTCATCATGATTTTGCACCGCACACTTGAAAAACATTGCGAAAATAAATCTCAGATGATGATATTTTAAGATTAAATAAAAATCTTAAACAGTTATTTTTAGGCAGATGCCGAACATTAAGTGATAATAATGATTCAACCAGCATCAATGAAAAGAAAGAAAAGAAGAGGAGCATTTATTCCATTTGTTCAAGTATGAGAGAATGACTCTGGAAGGAATTTGCATATTGCATACATTTATCTTAACACTGCGTTGTGTTATTATTTGATTTAAAGCAAATTTTTGTGCATAAAAGACAAGATGCAAGTCTTTTTTGGACATTACTCTTTTATAATGGATCGAGAGCGGTCAATGCTTTGTGAAGCCCTACAATGTATAGTTACATAAAAAAAACATGAGTGCAGAAAAAGAGGCTTAACTTTATCTTTCTATGAGAGGAAGAATGGACATTTCTGGGTTTAGAGGCTTTTTGCACTAACTATCACACAATAGAAAGCATCCAAGATCAGGAAAGCCTGGGATTCTGGGAGGGTTTGGGATTTTATCAGAGTCTTTGTTAAAGGTTATTTACACTTCTGTCATGCAGCATTAGTTCAATTTATAGAGCAACATATTAAATTTCTAAGATATTATCTTTCCAGGGGTGTGCGTGTTTATTTAGGCAATGCAAAAGCCCTTTCTGCCCACATAGCTGCACATAAAGAAGGAGGGAAATTTGGATCTTCATTAGAAATATTTGAAATTATAAAGACACAATATAAAACATACAGTCAAAGAAACCCTATATATCACTGTTGTTGTTTCTGTGTTTTCTTTTCCACAACAACTTTTCTTTTTTAGAGGTTTTGAAACCAACCCTTATTAAAATCAGTAGTTCCCATGTCCAACATGAGACATCTTACTGTAAACATAATCAGGTAATAAATGTCGGTCAGTCACATGTAAATTAGTAACAGCCTCTCATAAACCATGCAAACAGAGGAGCATGTCTCAGGAGACTGTTAGTCAATCAGGTCCAAGTATTTTAAAAGGGAAAAATTGGCCCTTTTTCTTTTTTCTCCCAGACATTTTGCCTCTCATCCATGCTGAGAACTCCCCACCCATTTATTAAACTTAAAAGTAAAAGGAAACATCTTCAGGAAATAAAAAAAAAGCAATTAGAACAGAGGAAAATTATGGCTATACAGCGAGGCATTTTCTCATTTTCAAGTTAATTAAAAAGATTAAATGTTCACTAAGTGTTTTGAATTGAATATTAATGTTCCTACAAATGAAAAAACTAACCATGGATCATCTCTACTTACACTTTCTGTATGAACTGGGTGTGCAGCAAAAAAGATGGCAGCGAGCAAAGACGTCTTTGGAGCCTGATCCAGTGTCTGACCTGTGTCATCATACGCCAGCCCACCAATCAATATTGAGAATACGTCAATCATAAGAGCGGATATGACAGCATGAAGGATGATGTTCAGTACATGGAAGCCAATGGGGTGCAGGCCTCCAGCTATGAGGTAGTTCAGCCTGAAATGGAAAAGAACAAATGTACTGGTAAATGTACACAGGTAGTAAAACTGAAATCAGGTGTATGTTTTTCAGTTAGATGGAGATAAATGTTAATGTGACAAGAAAATACTACTATGACAGAGCAAAAAATATATATCATAGCGGTTATGTAACACACGTGTACACATTAGTTGATACATAGATGGAAAGTAACTTGCATCTACAAAGACACTAAAGAATATCCTGAAGTTCTCATTATATAACAACCACAAACAATGTTTGCAGATTTACTGGAGCTGACCTTGGATTTACACAGCAAATAATATAAGATGCCTTATAGCTACTGGAAATAGTTGGTTTAATCAGCACGTATAATGGCTTGTAATCTGGTCACAAACAGAAAAGTATGTGACAAAGAAAAAGACCAGCTCCAGTAGAAATGCTTCAATATGGTAAACAGTAAAAAACATAAAACTGTAAAATACGTTCAATGAATCCGAATGCGATATGGCCACAGACCTAGTGACTCAGGATAAAACACCTCATTTGAATTCATTGGATTCATCAGCTTGTTGCAAAGATCCAAACAATGATCCTTTTACTTCGGTTGGATGTTTTTAAGCAGCAAAACATCTAAAACCTGGAGGACAGGACCCTGCTCTCAAAATCATCCTCCTCCAGCAACATAAAGTCTACAATTTGTTAATTTGTTCTTTTATTGATAAAATTGTTCCATTAATATTATCAGGAGTGCAAAATGTATCTTTTTAAAATATATACTATACTATACTACTTCTATACAAATATATACCTCACAGGTGCACAAATTACACTTCATATCCAGTGTTGTGATATTCTGTTAAATGATTATTTAGCAGGCATTTAATTGGAGGTCTTTGTTTAAGATTCAGGGCAAAAAGTTAGCAAGATGTTTCACCTAAATGTAAGGACAGTGAGTGGTCTGTAAGATTTATGACTTGAGTTGCTACTCAAATTGCTCCCCCAGAAGTCATTGCTCCAGATGTTGCTCAGGGGTGTAGTTGGTTTCAGGTCCTGCAACATAAACCCATAAAATATAACTGCAGCCAAATGCAAATGTTCATACTGAATAAACGTACACGCTTATAGAGGGTTACACAGGTGAGAGAATGGAGAAACTTACCTTATTGTTGATGATTGCTTCAGAATCATCAAACACAAACTCCCCATTATAACTGCTGATGAAGCATAAGAGTGCTACAACGAAGACAGTGACCTTGGCCTGGACTGGAACAAGGTTTGGCAGGGGTATATGGTGATCCCAATAAACTTCAGTCAATGCCATAATGCACTGGGTTTTTGTTCATTTTGTGTCATTATCTCCCTGAGGTGAAGAGAAATGGTGCATACAGTCATACCACCTAGTTGTCAGAAATGCAGACTGACTCGTATATTGTAAATACTGAAAACCACCTCATTAACAAAGGTCAGTTTTGAAACTCATGCACATTGATACCTTATCTTTTCTAGGACATGGTCTGTGAGCTCATTATGTCTTGTTTTACTGCCATGTTTGCATCTCTGTCAGCTAGCTGACGATTATACGACTCAATGAAGCTTTCTGAGGGAAAAAGAAGAAGGAGGAACGATAATGGTACTTGCACAGAGACGCCTGATGTCCTGAACATTGCAATAGAATTTTGATAATCACTCTGCCACAGTTTATTGATAATGTCAGCTGAAGGGTACCTTCATCTCTGCAAGCTAATATTGCTCAACCTTAGCATGTCTCGTTAGCAGGTGCTAAGTCCATCACTATAAGCTATTACATACCATTCGTGCAGCATTAATTATTTGGGCGACTTCGCTAACCACTGAAAATGTTTTACCATGAGGAGAGAATTATCAGTCACATAGGAAAGACGTTCCGCGGAGACAGTGTGCTCGCGGCTGTAAACAAACACAACGCTTAGTACAACACTTCCTTGATTGCGTAGCTATCACGTGACCAATTTCAGCCAATTATCGAAAGTGAATGAATAACGGCAACATGAGTGGATCATAATGTGTAACAAAAAGACAACTCATGGCTTGTCGTTTCATTGCTCTTAGAAATAAAAGTTTTGTTAGAAAAAGAATGTTCTTAATTTTTTCACAAGTTTTAGGAAAACGGGGTTGTTAAATTAGATAGACTTTAAAAAAATGACAATTGGTTACAAATAAAAAAATGAAAATTAAAAATATACGTAATTGCAAAAATAACAATATTATTAATAATATTAACAATAATAATATATAAGTACTATAATAATTATAATATTTAAAGAATATTAAATATATGATTATATATATTAAAGATATATTTAAAAAAAAAACTGGAGTGTTGTGATGTCAATTCAGTAAATAATTTTATTCCAGTGAAAAAGTGGAGTTAAACTGAAAAAAGAAAAAAAAAAGAAAAAGAATGCACTTTAGTGAGGAACATATGACCGTACATATGACCATATGACCCCCTTTGCATGGATCCTCTCTGGGTACTTTGCACTGTACAAAGACCTGCATGTTAGAGTGATTGATCATTTAAAGTTGTCCCAAGAAGTGAATGTGCATGTGAGTGTTTGTTGGGCCTGTGATGGACTGGCAGCCTGTCCAGGGTGTTCTGGGCTCCAGCTGCCCATGAACCTTCATTGAAAAATATGTGCTGAGGCAAAGTCAGGAAAAAAAAATCCTGTCACTTGATTAATTCAAAATATCTCTGAAACTCATTCATTCTTCATCATAATTCTAATCTTAATCTTAATATTAATCTTAAACCTATCCCTTATAATCTAACAGATTTGAGATGTTAACTTGCTTTGACACACTTGACTCGAATTAATGAGTCATCGACAGGCTTGTGCAAAATTTGACAACAGTGTTAGGAGGAAGCATTTCATTACATTACAATAAGGAAACATCCAAAAACCACTAGACAGTTCGCAAGGATTCTTGCTTTAGGCTAAAGAAAAAAAGTCATATTTTACTAATATCAATGGCTCATAGAATTCCATTTAACCAAAATTCAAATTTAAGAAACAAAACAAACAAGCAAACCCAAAAAAAGGATAAGAATGATGAATAGTTTCTTGGGCCAGAATTTAAAGATAAAAAATTAAAGGAAAATAATTACAATTTTGATGAATAACCTAAAAGCCAGTAATGAAAACTTCTAAAAATCATACACAGTCTAAAAACAATAAGATGACATTGCTAAAAAATTTGACTAAAATGCAGAATGCATATTATAGCACACGGTTCATGAACCTAACAGCCTCAGAGAAAAGCTACACCCCAACCTTGTTTGGCATGTGAGACTGTGCCGCCTCCGGCCTGGGGGGAGGAGGGTACCCAGTTCATGGGCTGGGTGGGTTACGTATACATGGACTGATAACATTAATGCACACATCTGAATTTGCACATTTGTAAAGAGAACCTTAACAGGGAATTAGAAAGACAAGTTATAGAGCAACACATCATAAAAGGCCGCCTTGTAAAAACTATGTTAAATGTCTGACATCAAATTCAAAATGAGAATACATTTCTAAATGGATATTATCATTTATTAGTTAATCTGTGGCAGTTTCATAAACATTGGTAGTTTTCCATAAACATGACAGTTTTGTTAACAGTTTTGTTAAAAAAGCAATAGTGTCACATTAATAATATGTTTTATGATCATATCTATATGTCATGGTAGTAAGCAGGTCGTGTTGCCATCTTTTAATTGAAAATCTATTGTAAATTGATTGTATTCTTGCTTGCACTTGCATGGTATGAGATATTTTTTACCCGATGAAGAAGATCCTTAGAAAATACAGTAACAGCATTTTGCATGCACAGCAAGTCCTTTCTAATATCTGTCATAGAATTATTTTAGTTCAAAAAGTAGAAAGAGTTGTGTTGGAGGTGCTGAGGTTATGGAGAGGCCCATGGTAGGCTTTGGGATTTTGTGCTCCATTTCACCTGTCATTGCTTAGGGAAGACAAGGAATCTCCTTAATGGCCAGAGTCAGGGGCCCAGAGCGACGAGAGGGTGGGGGTGGGGTGCAGGGGGGATTGTCAAGGGCAAATTCTCAGACCTTTAACATGGGTCTCAAGGATGGTTAGAGAAGCAGACACTTATTCACCACGAAAGCACATATAATTAAGCCTATGCTTCAAAACATAACACTCAGTACTCGAAGAGACAATCTTTATAAGTGCTATCATCTTTTGCATAGCTTAAAGCTTGGAGGAATACACCAAGAAAGGTGAAAAGAATCAGAGTTAACACAGGTTCCTCTGGTATATCTTTGTCTACTGACTTTCTTGAAATAATTTTAGTGTTTGCACCGTGCATTTTGTATTTACATTAAGAGTTTGCTGATCAATATTCTCTATTTTACCAGAAACACATGTATGGCAAGTGCACCTGGATCCAAGAAACTACTCTAATTACCACTACATGCAAAATACATGAAATATAGGTTTAATCTCCTGGGTCTTCACCCATGTCAGTCATTTGAAATTCAAGTTATTAGAGTCACTTCCAGAGAAATAGACATAATGAGGGGGGTCCCAGCAACCACCAATGGAACACCCAGATGCCTAAATGCAGAGGTACAGGGCTGCAAATGTAAGGCAGGGTTCATGTTTCTCTGATAAGGTGACAGACATTGATTGTTTTCACTCTGACACATCACAGGACAGTGGAAAGGTCAGGGTCAGATGGTGTGCAAGTGGGGAAAACATGACTAAGCATCAAGCACCCTGAGTTAAATGATGGAGCCAACATTTTTACCATTAACTGTTCATTACAATTGTTTTTATAAGTTTAGTAACTTGCTTCCAGTAAATAGTAAGAAGACCATCATGCTGGGGGAGAAGGAAAAAAAATCCAAGATTTGGTGAGTCAAAACACATCTACTGTACATTCCTGTTATGACAAGTCAAAACTTCAGCTTGGAAAACATTTTAGGAATAGTTAAAATAAGATGTAGAATACATTTAAAGCTGTTTTTTTAGAAAAGTGAGAAAAAAGCTAATAATTTTCGTAAGACTGGTGCGGAAGTCCTCTGGCTGATTGGCACTAACCAGTAATGCAACCAAATAATGAAATAAACATCTCATTACAATGCAAAGTCCTGTTGGGGAACAGATCCTGGTAATTACATAACATCAATACATTGTTTAGACTAAGCACACCTCTTATAGTCATGCCTTGACATCTGTGGCCTGCCCCACCATCAAATTCTGAAAAACCTGCTTGGGGAATTAATTGCAGAGCATAAAAAATAGCCAAAGGCATTACCACAGCCGCGTTCTGTTAAATCCTCAGGTACTAGTTCATACACCGTGCCCCAAATTAAGTCAGACATACATCTACTGTTATGCACAAAGACTGTTTTCCTATATTTTTCTAAATTGTAAATTTGACATCTAGTTCAGTTTTTAATGCGTTGATGTTTCAGCCTTTTTTGTTGGATGAAATGTATTCCTTATTCAGTCTCTATATTGAAGTTGCTGGTCTCGTTACTATTTTTGTCAGAATAACAGAAGTGCAACTAAAACTAAAGACAAGATGAGATATAATGGCTTTAAAACCAGTTACTGAGTCATCTCTTATCACATGACCTGTCTGAACCATCTTAAAAAGCACTCTTCACTCATTATTTTGACAAAGCTGTGAGCCTTGCTTTTTGTGACCAAACATTTTCTAATATCACTAAACCTATTCCTGAAGATGCTGTTGTGTCCTTAAATCTGTTTTAATCTCTTCTAAACCTCTCATGACTGACTGCTGATGCAATGAAACTAAACTGCCTCTTTTTGAAAGGCTCACCTCAAAGATGCTGAATCTAAATTCCAGCACAATTTAGGCGAGCCTCAAGAACTTTATGTGGATATCAGATGCTGTTTCAAGCACTTCCAAGCTCTTCATCAGAGGTTGCCAATGTTCAAGGCTCTTCTTAAGCCCCCTACTGCCAACCTGTATGTAAGACTTGCTAATTTGCTCACCTTTTGTCCCTCACTTAGATATGCAGCACATGAAACAGCTAGAAAACATTAGCATGAGCCAAATGACACCAACCACAGTGATTAAGAAACCTTTATTCTTTCTTATAACCAGCACTCAGGGATCCATTTTCAGTTGAAGATGCTAAATTTCACTGGCACATCTTTCAGAACAGCAGGGAAATTATATGCACTTAGCTTACTGAAAGCTTACAGGTTAGGTAGTTTGGAACAATGCAGTCTCTACAAAAATAAATGGCCATATAATTGTTTTCTGGAAATCAATAAGATGTCAACATCTTGTGTTTTCTATTATGCTTTCATATTATGCTATTCCATAACTAGATTAATATTTAAAAATTACCTGTAATAATTACTGGCAGGATCCAGAGATGGAGACAAACTTCAATAGACTCCTCATAAAGGTTTATCTGATTTTCTTCCTAATAAATTATTCAAAGAATGTTTTACAGAACTAGGAGGTACTCTGTCTGTTACAGGTGTGAGGGTGTGTGTGTTGCATGATAAGCCACTCAAGGAGTCACACCTGTGAGAGCTTGAAGCAGAGGAGGGAAAACAAATAAATAGTCAAAAGAAAAACCCACACAGTGCCAAATTCCCATTGAAAACAAATACTTTTAATAGTAAAGATGGGTGTATAAGGTATTTTGGAAAGAAAAAAATAAAGCTTCAAATCTTTATATTTTTATATGTTTAAACACAAAATAACACTCAGAAATAAATGAAGCTCCAAAGAATCTTCACGAACTAAACATAAATAAATCTAAAAAGACACATAAACAAAATTTACCACATTCTCTGTGAGTTTGTAAAACTCTAAGTCCACATTAAGCTAAGCAGGAAAAATCCACTTTAGTATCAACAGAACATCATTGGTTACTGTCCATCTGAGACAATTCATCCTGACTCTCCAAGCAGCTAATTTGGATCCCCCTGAAATAAAATAATATTAATAAACAGCATACAGACAGATTTGTTCTTTGCAGACTATATTAGAAAAAAAGGGACTCAGGGAAAATTATGTTCTCAGTTTTTCAAAGATCAATTTCAATGACCCAAACAACTCAATGGACACTGAATAAATAGATTAAATAAGGCGGAAAGAGACACAGACAGGCAAAAAAAGCATAGAATTGATAAAACAATCTTTTGTTTTTGTATTTTCTTCAAAGATGAGTTTGACCGAATGGCTAAAGGGATTTACTGAGTGTCTAAAGTAAAATCTGTCCCTCAAAACCTTTTTAAACATCGTGAATTTTCCCAGAGAGTGTTTTAAAATCAGTCCTTCAGGCAGCTGAATCTTTATCTTCAGCCTTACTTACAGGATTGGTGTTGGCAGGAACCTGTCAGCAGACCACAATTGTGTTCTCGCCGAGCAGAAAGCAGGTGGACTCTGTCTGACACTGCTCATGATGTATTCCTAATAGAAACATAAGTGCATCCTTACAGTCAGAGCTCTGACTTAAAACAGAAAGACATCAATACAGGTAAGCTTGTTGAAGGTAAACTGTCAACATGTTAATTAGCTTTAAAAGCTAAAAGTGATTTCATTGTTGTCAATGCGCTGTGCCGAGTGCCTGCACACGATCAGTCCCTTCATAGTGAAGAAGAACAGCTCACATTAATGAGGGGAATCACAGCGGGCAGGAGCAAAGAAACTATTGCTTAAACAGCTAAGATATCCACTGCCTACAGAAAAAACATGATGAGATGACAAATTATAATAATGATGCATAAGTGCAAAGTAAGCAGTTATACTATAACAAAGAAAAATTTCTCTTATAGATCCGTTTCATTGTTTCTGCTGAAATGTTTGCAGCTTCATTATGAGACTCGGTGTGTCAGAGATAACCTGTTCCTGTCACAGACTGAAGGAAACTGGCCGTTTCCTTTCAGCAAGAGAAGCAGAAAAAATGTTTTGCACTGTTCAGTATCTTATTCTGGGACTTTCTGCAAGCCGGTATGCTCTCTTTTACAAAGTCCAGTAACTAAACTCAAGTTTAGAACAGTGTTTTCTGAGTACTGAGAACTGCCAAACTCTGTCCGAGCTGCAGAGTCCTTATCTGCTTTTAGGAGCAAGCTAAGGACTCAGTGCTAAAGGTGCATTTCTACACTCAGTATAACTCTTATATTTGATTTGGAGAGATTTATCCAGTGCTTTGTGACAATTCAGCGCTAATAATATTGGTGATGGATGGGAACATTAAATAAATATAATCACTGCTTTTGGCACTAGTGTGTCCAATTAGACTTGCAGCAGTCTGACTGTCACTTATCTAGGCTGTCTCCTATTCTTTGATTTTTAGCTTGTGTTGTTCTTGTTCTCTGATGTATGCCACTTTGGATAAGATCATCTGCTAAATGACTGTAGAATATAATATAATATAATATAATATAATATAATATAATATAATAGAATAGAATAGAATAGAATAGAATAGAATAGAATAGAATAGAATAGAACATATTTAGTTATTTTGCTGTTTCTATTTCAAGTTAACAACTGAGGCTTGTATCACAATGAAAGAAAATGATTAATTATAGATCCAACTATTTAGTAAGATTGTATAAAAACTGTATTTCATGCAACTCTTACTGTTTATGATCACTTTTAAAGAGATTCCTGAATAAGTGTGTCCTTTTCAGAGGCCGATGAACTCTTTTGTTCTCCACATGAAGCCAAAGGACAACCGGTGGGGGGATCTTCGGTGTGTAATGATAAGGGTTATCACATCAAAATGCAAATCAATAAGAGACTGGCATCTTTATCCCAGTCACTATTAATATGGACAGACATTTTTTTATGTTTAGATTATGCTTATGAGGCAGAAACACATATATGTGCTGACAGTACTAATGCACAGATTACTGCATTTCAACATGGCTGTGCTGAGGCCACAGGTGTCACATGTAGGTGACCTGGCACACATGCCGTTTCTGAAAGGCCATACAAACAAAAAAGTGCTGAACTTAAATAAATTGTTGTTGAAGTGTTTGCATGGCTGCCTTGTCAAATGTAATTACACTTTCCTCCTTAAGGAACGTGCTTGTGCCAACACAAGTACTTTGACATGTTTTACTGTAAGTTTTTAGCACGTTGCACACAAACAAGTTTGTTCTCAACTAGAATAAATCTTTCAGAGGAGAGCCTAAAGATATTTTGAAAATGCTCTTTCAGGGATCAGATTGCAAACCTTTAGCTTCTTAGTTTTTAAGGTATTTAAAGCTATGGACAAATCCTAACTGTTGAGTTTCTATCCGCACTATCAGGTGCAATGACATCAGCTCAGTCGTTTCCAAGGTACTGTACAAACATGATCCAAATAGCATTGTAGTGGGAAATCTGTCCCTGTAATGAAAAGCATTGAGGATAAAGCAATGTTGAGTTATTATGGGGTAAGTAATTAATGACATTGCCTGTCCATCCTGCCAGAAAAGTTGCCTACACACTAAAGCTGATAGTGATTGATTAGGTATGATGCAATCAATATGCCACTCTTCTTTCATTCCATAATAGAAAACAAGGGTTAGTAAGACATGTCTGTCTGATTTGTGATGTAAGTACAATATTTTATTCAACTCTTTTTAATAAAAAAAAGAAGAAAGAAGTGTATGAAAACAAGAAATATAACTGTTATCCTATTGATATCTTTCATTATAATAATGAGTCCTGGTGGTAACTCTTGAGAGATGCAGGTACAAATACTTCTCACAAAACAACTTATTAGACAATCAAAACTATAAAATGCTGAAAAATAAAAAATTCCAGGTAAAAAGCAATTGCAACAGTTCAACACCTGCAGTTATCAACACTTCCCTACAGACACAGAGATTAAGTCCTGTCGAATTCCATCAACTTTATCCAGTGCCTCCACAGGTGTCTGTAGCCCTGCCTCACTGAGTGACGGAGCCATCATAACACATCATGGCTCAGAGTGGAAGAGTGGCAGCACCCAGCTAGTTTACAGTACAAGAGCATGCCCCTGGGCCTGGAAATAGGATGGATCCATTTGATGCCAGAAGTGGTTCTTTCAGGGCATGGCAAAACATTTTGTTTTCTATCACAAGGGTCAGGACCGGGGAAATGGTTGGACTGATCGAGTGGGCAAAGGGGGGGGTGAAAGAAAAAGGGCATGTGTGAGACCTGGCAGTCGTTACAGTATTTTTCCTGTACTGCGGCCCCTGCTGTTGCCCCTTTCCTGGTGTTGCTCACAAAAGCGTTCTGCCAAAAACCCTCTCGTTGCCTCGGTACCTCAGGCTCCTTAATGATTGACACCTTGTCGCATTATCTTATGACGGCACTGGTGGAGAGAGAGTTCAGAAGAGTAATGCTGGGAAGTGGCTTGGGACTTGCACACAGACATCCACGTGGTTGTGCATACATGCCTCCAGAGGTGCATGCTTGCTCACACAAATACAGTAGATAGAAACACACCCTGAGGAGCTCCACACACACCAGCTGGGTAATGGAAATACATTTCAGTCTTAATGTGCGTCTGTGGACATACTCAAGCTCTAGAGGCAGAATTTGCCAAACACAAGGGAAAGTTCATAGAGGGCCGCAGATGTTTAGTACATCTTGCACATCGTGCTCTTGAGACGTGCTATTTTAGGCAGCAGGGTGTATGGAACAATCCACTGATTTCTTTATGAGCATCTGTTTCTATAGCGAGGTAGCTCCAGGGTTTTATTTATGTCATTTTTTTTTTACCCAAGGGATGCTGCGTTGTAGCAATGTTACATCTCGTGTACCAAAGTGAGTTAAATCAGCAAATACGCTCAAAATAGATGAAAGTCAATCAAGGAGAGTTAAACGTTGATTTCCTCTTTGCTCTGAAGTTAATTTGTAGAGAGGTTCAGGGAAAGCTGGATAGAAGTGTTCAGTTCTCATTATGGATCTGACAATGCACACAGCGTTAGAATACAAACTAGAACAACCAAATAAACCAATACATTTACATTTTTTTTAACTTTGTCTTCTGGTTCATTTTCACCTCATACTTCTGACAATGTTCTGATCTTTTTTCACAGTTTTTCTATTAGGAATTCAAATGGTTTGCACAAAATTTTACTTCAGGATTTGAATGTATTTACTTTTGTTCATTAATAGGTTCTTCCTTCTGATGGTTAGCATTTTAATTTTAAAGAGTTTTTTTTAAAGATTTCAGGCTGTCTTCTTTGTTCATTCAGCTTGCATGCAAGGATAAAATATTTGGACTGGCCTGCTTGCGTTTAAAATAAAGTCTAAAGCTTCTTCGCTGGTCAAAACACCATTAACACCTGCAAACATCTGGTTCTTAGAAACACCTTAGGATGTGTTTAATCAGTATTCAGTCACATGTGAAATGACTCTACAGTAGACATAGATTTAATTGGCTCAAGCTCGGCTTGACTTCAACAGGAACACATCACCTGGGTGTACACACTCATTTCCACTGAGCGTGATGTGTAGCTATGAGGTAACACAACTGGACGCAGCAAAACTTTTTTCTAGAGTAAAAATCATACGTGTCTTGTTAAACTTACTTTGGAAGCAATCATTTGTGTTATCTTGTTTGTGTAAAAAACTTAGATCTGAGGCCCAGCCTGTACCTTAACTGTAAATGGTTTATGGAATTGTACTTATACAGCACTTTTCCAGTCAGGCCGACTCTCTATGTGCTTGACATGTCACTGTCACCCGTTCAGACACACACTTATACCCCCATGAGCACATCAGGGCACAGTTTGGGACTTAAATATCAAATATGTTTAAAGTCTTATTTAGATTATGCACAAACACACACGTGCTTGCATTAATTTTGCTCATGCCATCAGCATGTTCATATTTAATGTGCAAAATAACTTTCCAGAAAAAGTCTGGATGGGGAAATGTTGACTCCAACATACACCACTCACAGTTAGATGTTCAACCTTCATGGCTAAACTCCATTGTCCAGACCATCACATGTCAATGTCCCGCTAAGCTGTTCTACATTTCTCCTTCAGCAGACAACTTTTGGACACAGATGTGAACATCTGCCACAAACACTTCAAAAGCAAACATGTTTTAACACTTATTTACTATGAAACCTCACAGTGGGGATAAAACACACTAAAAATATGAATTGTTACAGGCTCCAGTCTTAGTCAGGAACTGTTATGGATAAGTTGATATTTCTATTTGACTAAGCAGAACAGACATTGGTATCCTTTCTATGTGTACAGGATTCACAGGGAGTCACTACCAACAGTGGGCCACCAATGTTTGTCCACATGTGTTTGACCCTTTCAAGGGCCAGGTCAAAGCAGGCAAGTCGGTAACAGCTGGGTGAGGACGATGGTGTCAGACCAAGGCACTCATCAAAAATCAGATATGTGTCTGACAGCTGGAGGACATTGAGCTGTGAGTTTTAAACAAGTCAAGAAGTTCAGAGAAGTTATCTGAGAAAGCAGTTTTCTTGAACTACAGCATATTGTTTTATATTACAATCAGTTTTATACAAATGTGTATATTTATAGCAAATTGTGTTTAGGGATTCCTCCTAAGTTTTGTTCCATAAACACCACCTGTAAGGTCAAGCTGGTGTTTGGCAGAAAACCTGGACATTAATTTTCTGGGCTTATCCATCAATTATTTGGCAGGTGTATTGAGCAAAGTCGGGCCAATATGAAGCCCTGATTAGCATCTGAGGCCCACTTTAAGGGCTGATATTCATCCACCTCCGTCTCACACTGAGAGGTAATCTCTCAGGGGTACCCTCTAACCTCCCCCACCACACTACCACCTTCTCCCCACCTTCTCAGAGGCCTGCATTAAACATAAAGACTCTGCATGGATGAGTGAGTCAACAAATTACCACAGCCACATAAATGAGGAAAAAGTCTCTGATTTTCTTCTCCTCTCTCTCTCTTTCCTCCCCCACAAACCCCTATACCTTACTGTCCTCCATTTAGCTTATTGTCCCAGGCTTTTAAATAAACATGGTCTTAGCCCAAGCTTCTTCTTATTGCATTTAGTTAGAGCATCTATCCTCATGCTTGACTGGTTGCGTCCATCAAGTCAGGGGAGCTTGACTTGCTTCAAAATCCCAGCTAATACACATGAAACTGCTACAGCTGTTGATCTAACCTTTGAGTGTCTCCTAAGGAGCACAGTGATATTTGCACTTAATAAAATTATGCCTACCAGGAGAATATGCCGCTGACATTTGCCATTTGTCAAGTTGAGGTGGCAGTGAGGCTTTATGAGTCATTAGTGTTCAGCATACAGCTTAGCCAGTAGAAGTCTCTTACTGTACACAGGGGCAATCTTTGTCAAGATCATTAAGTGATAGACACAGTTAATGAAAGGAGTCGTTTCACTCTTTTAAATTTATCTTCCCTAGATCATGAGATGTATTTATTCCTTCATTTCAAACTAATCATTTACATAAACCGGCGAGTCTTTTTGTCCTCCGTTGAATCTTCCAATGGATGTTGTGGTGGGGGGGGGGGGGGGGGGGGGGGGGGGGGGGGGGGGGGGGGGGGGGGGGGGGGGGGGGGGGGGGGGG
>JBAMIG010000013.1:6918557-6935051 GCA_037177335.1 Kiunga ballochi | reverse complement strand
TATATACACTGTATATATATGTACATATATATATACACTGTATATATATATATATATATATATATATGTGTGTATATATATACATATATATGTGTGTGTGTGTGTGTGTGTATAAATAATTTTAAAAAATTGTAAAAGAGATAAACTTTAAAGGAAAGCATCACATCTTGTCCGTAGGTGAAGAACAGCTGTGTTTAGGTCAAAGTGAGCATGCTTTGACCTGGGTAGATGCCAACTCACTGAACAGAAAATATGTCCCCACCCCTCCTCGTCATTGAGACTGGAATAGATTTTAATCAACACATTATATCAGTTGTTAATTGCTTTTGCCGCCTGCTGCTAAAATAATTTGCTACTTTTTTATTGTAGTAGTAGCCATCTGTTTCAAAACACAGGGACAGGATCAGGCCTGGACCTGGGGTGGATGTTGACACGAGATACAGGCGGCTAATTTGCTCTGCCACCACCTTATTTATGAGGGTAACAATGTGCGGAAAGCTTCACAAGAAGAATGAAGAAAAAAAAATCTATGCATTCATTTAATTAATTCATTACTCATTTTATGTGGAGAACGTGTTGCTTTGTTATAAAAGATATATTCTGCACAAAAAGCATTTGTAACAATCACACATAATTGATAATCTTAAGTATCTTTTAAAAGTGACACTCTAATGTGTCCTTAAAAGTAACCTCTAATGGCAGGTGGTTAAATTTAGCAGCTGGATAGTTTGGATAATGTCCTACACAGATAATGGTCAGTAATCAGAGAGATACCTTTTAACCTAATTCTTCTTTCCTCTAAGAAGTCTCGCTGTCAAGGCTCGTATTTTAATGATCACAAGCTTTTTATAGGCATTTTATGACGCATCACATGCTATTTAGCTCAGTTTTTCCTATGCTTTTAATATTAACCAAAAGTAGCAATGAATTTGCAAACAAGGTGCAATATGCTGGTGAAACAACCAGCTGCAGTGAAAACAAGTATTGGACATTCTTTAAACTCTTGAGAAGGACGCTGAGTTTTGCTGTCACAATGAAAGGTGGGTGATATAATCACATATTCCTTACAACTATTTGGAACAGGAAACATTCACACATTCTAACACAATCTCACATCATTTCTTTTAATGATAATAATAATTCATAATAAGATTGGTCATGATGTCTCTGTTAAGTCTTAAAGGTACAAATTCAGCCTTTCTGGAGGAGGGTGACAAGCGTACTCCCAATCATCTCTATTATCCAACACTTCCTCCCCCCAGAACCAGTTGTAATTAGCTTCATAAAGCCAGGCAACAACAGTGGTTGCACATGCAGAGTACACATGCATTTTTTAAGTATATCTGCTCTGTAGCTCTGTCTGTCATGCCTGTAGTCTCTGGATCCCTGTGCATGGAATGGCGTTGTGTTGCAGTAAAGATACAGAGAGCATTTTTCCAGTCCATGTGATGCTGTCACTGTTGACTGCGAGCTCTGAATACACCATCTCAATAGGAGGGAACTCAGCTATCAAAGCCATCGTGTATTTTAATTACAGGTAATCTTAACTCACAGGCACTCTTCTACTCCCTCGGCTTTTAAGAACTTCCTCCTCAATTACCAAAGTGCCTCAATTAGGCCCTAAATAAGCAAAGGACATGCACAAGGGAGAGGTGGGGAAATTACAATGGAGAGGGTAAGAACAACAGGGCCTGAATGAGCCAGTGCAATGCAGAGGCAATTAAAAGACAAAAAAAAAAGTGCTCTACCAAGCAGGGCGAAAATGAGAAAAAAGGAGAAAAGGCCCTTTGATGTGCTAGCTTTCAGCTAAGTGGAGCTTCGGAAGCGATGGATGATGAGGAGAATGAGTGAGAAAAGATAAATTGAAGACAGTTGATTGGCAAGAAGGCTGATGTCACACTGTTTCCCTACAGGACCATATGTCAGGCACTCAGTCACTGAGAGTGGAATGTGTGAGTAAATCATGATTTCTATAGCGAAGGTATCCCACAGGCAGCTGAATCTCTACACTTTCTGTGCTTTGCCTCACATTCATTATCCAGCCAATTCCATACACACTCCATCAACTGCACAACCTAATAGGGTTTTAAATGGACAAATGAAGACCCTGTTTTTTAATAGGCTAATCTTGTGTATAACAAGGGGCTTGTTAACGGAAAATGCAGCATTATGACTGTGAGCTTTTGCAAATTAGCTCTAATCTGACCCAGAACCATTGTGTGATGATTTAACATCATCAAGGAACACAAGGAATTAATTGAGTGCTTATAAGAACACACGCCTCTGTTTGCATGTGTGTTTGTGTGTGCTGTGCTCACATTGCTGGTGTACTGGATCAGCTATATTTCATTGTGTGAATGAGGCTGGTTCACACTGACCTGGATGGCTGGGTGGAAAACCTGAGCTCATCCACATCTGCAGCAAGATGCACATGGAAGATGGCAACGCTGTCATCATCGGCCACCGCTGCAAATGGTGAGACTGCTGGACATCATGATAAGACAATAGGAGGACAGGTGAAAGGGCTAAAGTAGAAAAGAATGTGTTTCACTTTTCACACTGCATTTAAATGATGGGAACTTTTTTGAATGTCTTATAGTAAAGAAATAAGCACAGTTTGGCTTTGTTATAGTTACATAGTTTACCTTTTCTTTACTGCACTTTTCAAATGAACATTTCCAACATTTCTGTTGTTGGAACAAGGTAAGAAAAAACAATTCTACTTCTTTCTTATGACGATGTGATAAATTATTAACATCACTGCATTGGTGTACCAGTAAAACGTATGTATTGTTACCCCCTACTAGAAAACAACTAAATTGCTCTATGATGTACATAACTCTGCTGTTGAAGACATTTAAAGAACTAAATATAACTTTTTTCTCCCACTGGTTATGTCTCAGCTGGTAAGTTTAGCCAGTGCAGAAACTTCCCACCAGGTTTTTCTTTGACTTTCACTCAGAGGCTCCAGGTTCAGAAGGAATATGGTGAACAGAGCTGCAAAGGCTTCCTACCATTCTCTGCATGTTTATGGAAAGCAGTGGGAGAAATCTCTTTCTCTTGTTGAGTTTGTTGCTTCACATGTAACAGGAACAGAAACCCCCAAAAAATCATATTATATGTCATCATTGTGCTCTTCTTAAAACATTAAGAACTTTATAAAACTATGAAAAAAGAAAAAAAAAACAAAGAAAAGGAAAAAAAAACAAAAAGAAAAAAATATTTCAATAAAACAGAAAATTATATAAAAACAACAACTAAGATTTAATTCTACAGTCCAGTATTTGAAACATATAAAACATTGAAAACATTGGATGCTAAATTTAGTAGTATATAAAGTTAGTAATGCTATATTACTAAATAAATGAGCAAAAAGCACTAAGAATAAAAAGAAGGAATATCCTACTGAAAATCCAGTATTATTTGCATCAGAGGCATGGCTGTAGGAACATTTTTCTAAATCTGTTAATCCTGCTGCTAAAAGGAGGAGGTCCTACAGGACTTTTAAACTTGGACATGTCATATTAAAGGTTCTGAACATGAAACATTGACCTGGAAGCAGGTTCGGAGAGGTCATATTACAACATTTTGCTAAAATTACCCCGACTGATTATCCTCTGACATATCATATTTAATACATACATTTTTTCAGACATTTACTTTATGGCAGAAACTTTACTCAAAACTCTTAGGCGTTAAAGGGTTAAGGTGCTGGGGACAGACCTGGATCTGACTATCTTAAGAATTATATTTGATTTTTATAACATACATAAATAATCTCTGATACAACAATGAGCAAACAACTGTGTGTTTGTGTGTTCAGCCAAAGGCTTCTTCTAGTAGGTTCAAGACAAACAAGAAGCATCATGTATCATTGGAAAAAAAAACTGTTTGCATTAAGAATAATAAAGATACTGTAAAAGAAAACCATCTGGCCATTCATTTAGCTCATAAATGCCTTGTAGGCCTTTATTAGAATAGTTAAATACTTAAGCATTTATTGTAATTACAAAATACTTTTAATGCCAAACAAATACAGATAAATTTAACTTTTAATTACATTCACAGTCATAAATGTTAAAGTTTCCTAAATGCCCTTGTTCTACCAGAAGAACTGAGGCCTGGTTAAATATAAAGTGTCAATAAGAAACCACAGAAGACCACACGAGATATTATCAGGAATGGTGACTAAAACAAAACAAAGATGAAACATCAATTTCAAAGGACGACATAAATTACTGGAGCTGCATCGACACAATTTCAAATAACGACGTAAAGCCTTGGAAAAAAAACAAACAGCAGCAGCTTCTTGGTTTGTTTAATGAATACAGAACATGGCCTTAGTTATTAAATAATCTGCTCTGACACCTTTTGTGCCTGCATAGAAAAACCTGAGCAGTGGAATCAGATTGGGGCAAAGTAAAACCAATCCCACGAGGTATGAAACTGCCACTGCATGCCAATATGGCCACTGACTGGACGGCTCATCGATGACCTCTGGACGTGGCTTACTGGGCCTTCTGAACATTTCAGAACTGGCAGCAGTAAAATGACCAGAATGAGAGGAAATAAAACAACTTGCGCCAACCAGCAAGACTTCCAAGCTTATCTGTAAGACACTGCAGGATCACAGGGACTCATCTCTCTAAATGTCGATGAGGTCGTCTCCGCTCTCGTCGCTCTCCACAGTCAGCTGACGGGTCCACCACTTCTTCACCTCTGACCCCGAAGAAGCTTCGTCGTTGACAGGGTTCATCTTACAAACAATGGACTTGACACTCGTCCGACCTATCACGCCACAAACATGAGAAATTCACAGCCTGAATCTTCTGTTCTATCCAAAGACAATTTCACACCATGAGGACCTTCACTTCTTACCAGGATGCTACTTTAGGTGCAATTTTAGGTTACTTGTCTGGATAAACAAGCCCTTCCTCTATCATGCTTTGCTTCATAAACTTACTAAAACAAACTTCCCTCTAGAGAAAGCCTTGTTCCTAGCATTTACAGAAAGTCATTGAAAGAAAAATACCACTTATAAAGAAGGAAAACACACCTGCGGGCAGCCGCCACTGTCCCAGCTTTCTCTGTGGTCTCCCCAGGTCTCCGGAGTCCTGCCTGTACCCTCCTCTGTCTGACAACGTGGGGCTTAAAAGCTGCTGGAGACCACTCATCTAAACAAAGAGAAGATTTCCTTTTGTTGCAACAGTGTAAGCGCATACCTGCAGATTATATGATGTGCTTCCGAAATATCCAGCTGTGTGGATGTGCGGGTGTGTATGCAGCAGTGGTTTAGATGTGGGGCTTTACCTCAGGCTGCGAGGGGTGGTTTGGGTTGTTAGCATTGTGGTCTTCACTTGGCACGGTGGTTTCTATGCTGGGAGGGTTGAGGAAGCGGTTCAACTCCTGCTGCTGGCTCTCTCTTAGGCTATGAATGATGCTGCAGGATTGCTGCTGCTTCTGTCAGGCGACACACACACACAAGCAGTCAGTGTCATACATGAATGCAGATGCAAAATGCAACATGTGTGTATCCAGTAGGATGAAGTGTGTTTTCTGACTAACCGCCCGGATGCGTTTGAGGCATTTTTTGAGCCACATGCGTATGGTCTGCTTGGCGACCTCCTCTTCAATAGTGTACTCCAGCTGTTCCCTGGCCAACAGCTCCTCCAGCTGGAGAGACTTTCTAATGTCCACTGAGCGATATGACAGCATGCTGTAGGACACATATACAGCAAACCACACACACAAAGACATACAGAAAAGAAGGGAGAAACATTATAATTAGGTGGGTTTAACTTTTGTGGAATCTGAGGAAGGTTGAAATTGACTTGATTCACTGATTCCAAATAGTTTCTTATGTAATATTACTTTCTATAGAAAGACAATAAAAGAAAACTAACTTGAAAGCCTAACTCTAACTCATTTACACACATTATCCTGCCATACAATGAGCTCTGTTGGAAATAAAATGAAGTTAAATGATATTAAATGGAGCTGCACAGTGGTGAGTCGGTTAGCACTGTGGCCTCACAGCAGGGAGTTTGTTGGTTTGAGGCTTGGTTAGAGGGAGGTCCTTTCTTTGTGGAGTTTGCATGTTCTCCCAGTGTATGTGTGGGTTCTCTCTGGGTACTCCGGCTTCCTCCCACCATCCAAAGACATGCATGTTGGGGTAATTCTCCATAAGAATGAATGTGACTGTGTGTGGCTGTGTGTCTCTCTGTGTTGGGTGTAGCCTGCCTCTCGCCCAAATGGCTGCTGGGATAGGCTCCAGCAACTCTGAACTGGATAAGCGGTTAAGAAAATGGATGGATGAAAATAATGCAAGGAGTTTGAGTTAAGTCACATAATGTGACGACAATGTAAAACTACAGATTATGAAAGTGTCATAGAATAGCTTACATGCTGTACGCAGAATTTACTCAAATATATTTCCATCATTTTAAGACTTTACACAACGAATCCACAGTTTTAGTGAGGATAGTTATTAGGAAACTGTCAGATTTATGATGCAACTAATTAAAAAAAAATGTAGTTCCCAAGTGACCAAAAAAACTCTGTAAATTTACAATTTTAAAAATCCCACAAGTTCCCAAGATAAAGTAAGTCCAGTGAGAGAAGCGCTTGAAGCATGAAGATCCCGGCACTCAGCAGACTCTTCTGTGCACGTTATAGCTGAGAAATAGGCAGTGGGTTTTCTTCCTAACCTCAAACTGAACAAATCTAACAAGCTAATCTTTAATGATAGCATCACATACAAGTATGCCTCCTCCTGAGGCCTTACATAAAGTGCTACTTGAAGTAATTCAGCATGGGCCTATCCATCTGCTCCATCACTGAATCAATTGATTTATCTCTCTGCAAAGACCTTTGAAAGTCTGTCTATTGGTCTCTGTTGGCCCAATCTTGATGCGAGTCTTATTCATTGCAGGAAGTTTTTTTTTTAAACATCTTTACCTTGTTCAGAGCTCATTACAACTTTGTACTGTAGGCACCGTTGCTACAGATATTTGATGGAAGTTATAAAGGGATCCTGGCAGCTGCAAGTCTTTTCTTTCTTCCCAAAAATCTTTTGCAGTTTATTTGTGCCTGAGTCTTTTTATTCTATTCTAAGGTAAAGACAGCCTCATAACACTGCACATGTTTCTTATCTTTCATTACAAAATACATTTTACCTGAGTGTCAGTTTGTTAGAGATTTACTTTCTTTGGTTTAACAAAAAATATTCACCATAAACAGCTTAAAAAAACATCACCTGAGCACATCATGGAAAGTGACATCTCCTCCATTGTGGAGTCGCTCCATCTCATAGCACATGTGTTTAAACAGCAACTTGTCTTTGTCCAGGTCCACTTCCAGTCTTCCTCTGAGCAGACGAAGCAGGAACTTTACCCTGGATGTTGGGATCACACCCTAGAGAGAAAACCAAGCCACCTTTTGAAGTGTGAAACTTTATAGATTTTGAAATAGAGTCTAATGACAAAATCTAATGTATTATCCACTGGTAAAATACTAGATTTGTGCATTATAACTGTCACGTCTGTATAAATAATTATAATAATACTAATAAAAACCTCTGTATTGCAGTGAGGTTGAATTGGAGGGAGTCTATTTTTAATCAAACACCTGCTGCTCTAATTACTTTTAGTCTTATTACTGAAAGTTGTACCCCATTTTCTTCAGCCCCTCTCATTAGCGCTTTTATCTTCTCTATATTGTTCTATACTGTCTTTTATAGTTCCCATATTCACTCTCTTATTGCTAATTTCTCACCTCCCGTTTGTCATCCACCATGTTCCAGATGATTTGGAAGTGCCTCAGGTCATTATAACTCAGCAGCTGGTCCTCCTCGGTGGAGTAGAAAAGAGAAAAGTTCTCTACAATGATGGCTGCAGCAAAACAAAGTGGTATTAGTCAGCAGGCATTCCATAACATATTTATTCGGTTTGCATTGCATCAGTTGTCTGCATTCACATGATAATAAATGCAGCATGCCCTGCTGTACTGACTTGTGGTTCCCAGCATGGGTGCAGCTGCATACTTTTTGGGAATGAGCTGAAATAGACCTAATCCATAATTCATTCTGTATATCTTCCACAACATTTCACCCCAAATATAAAAATCTAAAAATAAAAACAATGCAACATTAAAAAGATATTTTGTCGAATTTAAATTATTTTAATATCACACTGATGAATACGATTGTTTATATTTAAAAATAAACAATAATTATGTGAATTGAACGCATCATTTGCTAAACAGCATTCTTAGTGTAAAGAACTATGAAAAAAAAGTAGTGCTGGTAAATATTTTAAATTTTTAGTCGGGACTTTTCTGCAAATAACCACATCATCCCACAGTTCAGTGAGGAAAACAAAAAGAAGTGTTTTGCACATTTTCATTTTAAATGTACTGCTATTTAAAGCAAAGTATTTTAACATGTGTTTTTACTATTTTCTTTATAAAAATGTACTGGATTTTAACAGGTGTTTTCTTTACCCCATTGGATTTAAAATGTTTCTTATGAATGTAAACATAAACAATGTTTGCTAAAAGTTAACAACTCTGCAGTACAAGTTTCAAAGATAAGTGAACTTTCCTTCATTCTACACACAGAGAGAACAAATTGGAATTTCCAGCTATCTGATATTCCCTCCTGCACCGGTGAAAAAGCAGAATGCAAATCTCAACACTTATATATAGTGAGGAAAACATTTTTTTTTAAAATATTTCTGTCATTTGGTACAGTAAAAAATAAGTAACATACAGTATAAATACTAACCTACAAGAAGGTTGAGCATAATGTAGGCTATGATGACATAGAAGGAACAGAAATAGATGAGGGCTCCAGCATAGTTGCCACAGTCAGTCTCCCAGTAGCGAAGTTTGTCAGGGGTACAGAATGGGGGCTGGACCTGAAAAACAGAAGAAAAAAACAAAAGCAAAACAAAATCCAGTTTGCATCAATTTGCAGTGTTTTCAGTATTGCTAATTTTTAGTATTGCTGTAGCGAAATATACATCATACACTTTGATGGTTTCTACTTTAGCTAATTTGACTTTCTAGTGGCTCCTCATACATGGCTGACATTCGAGACAGCAGAATGGAATATGAACAACAGAAACAACCCATAGTACATTTTATGTACCCGTAAGCCGCAGAAACAAAATGACTCAATTGTCTTGGAATAGCATGAGAAAACTGAGGAGAAGAAACCATTCTGAAGCAAAATATTATGTAAACTCATAAAAGCATTTTTCCTGACTGGGAATGAATGTTCAGCTTCTTTATTTAATGTATGCATGTATGTAGTGTACTTGCAGCCCATCTTACCATGCAGTCATGCATGATCTTATTCCAATCTTCTCCTGTGACAATACGGAAGAGAACAGTGATAGCTTTTCCTGCTGTGGAGAAGTTGGCATGTCTGTGATTAGGAAAGATAAACAAAACAAAACATAATACATCTGAAAAAGAACTGATCATGCTCTCTGCAGAGAAATAAAAATACAGTAAAGGAGATGCAACAATTACCGATTTATGTTCTCGCCATATTTAACAGTTCCAAAGAGAACAACACCCGCAAATGCATAGCAGAGGAGGAGGAGGAACATGCCCACGATGATGAAGAAGCTCTTGTACATGCTCACTACAACAGTGAGCAGCAGCATCTTCAGCGTCACCTTCACAGATCAGACACGCGATGTAAGAATCATGATATTTTAATGGAGTAAAAACATTTGAGGTGGTATTTTTACACAACTGTACTCACATGTTTTCCACATATGGTGAAGAATCTGAAGACGATCACACATGTGCCCATCATGTAGGTGTATGCATTCTACAAGGGATGACATAGTTATGGTTGCTATTTTTCTCACTGGTGATACTATAACAAAAAAAAAGGTCCCCCATTAACAAAGCAAATCTTTCTAACCAGTAAAGAAAAATGCAGAACTATCCATATGACACCCAGGGATGTGACCAGCAGGTCGTAGCGATTTCGCCTGCTCTGCCAATAGCCCGCAGGAGACATGGCTATCAGCTTCATCGTCACCTAGGGAAACAATGATATTAGTTCATATCCCAGGAAGTGATCCCAGTGACAGTAACTGATGGATGTACACACAGTAAAATAGGCTTACCTCCAGTACAAATATAAAAGTGAAGACTACCGACATGGTAGCAAGCGAAAATGTCACCTGATCATCGACATCCCACTAAAGAACAGATTCACATAAATTATTGTAATATCACATACAGCTACCCCTGAAAAGGCTTTTAAGTATTAAAAACATTTAGAAGTCAATATAAAAAAGACAAAAAAAAGACATATAAGTATCATCACGTGAGGTGTTACCTTGACTGACAGCAGGACAGACTGTGCCAGCACAAGCACGGCGATACCTCGCTTAAAGAAAGGATGCTGGGTGATGTCATACATCTTGGCTCGGAAACCTCCATTCTCTGTCCAGAAGATTAAAAATAAGAGATTCGGTTAAATTAGCTCATTTTAAAACATACTATGACGTTAACGGGGTAAACATAGGTAAAGAGTCTGAATCTGAAATCACTTCTTTAGACCAGCTACTAATTACAACATGTGTTGTAGTAACCAAAACTCCCCAAAAGATGGCACTCATGAGCTGTCACTGAGCCCTATTAGTCACTTTTTGAGACTTATTTAACCTAACAAGACCGGAGCTGAAATGGTTCTCTGTGCAGATGGTTGTGCATGTAAACACATTCATATGAAAATATATGCAGACAATCTGCATCTTTCTACATTTGGCAAACGGCACTTTCTTTATTCCAAACCAGTAAAACTGAAGGGGATCTTTTGTCATTCAAATACATTTAGAATGTCTCTACATTTTTTGCACCCACATAACCACAACTTAAGCTACAATATATTTTTAGCTTTTAGGCTGTGTTTATACTGGTGAGATTCTCATTTCCTAGACAGGGAAAAGTATGTTACATTAGGTACATGAGGTAGCCAGCTCCTGCTTCATAGTAGTATAAAAGTGGTGGGTATTATTAATCATCATGTAAAATTGATTTAAGATTTCCTTACACAGCCCTAACGGATATCTATGTCTAAATTACTACTGCTGATAGCATGTGTTATGCCTCTAAAATCCTATGAATTGGTTCTTCTTGCATTTGAATATTTGTCTGTATGTGTTTAGTTTGTTTTATCCTATAGCTGGTGCTTATTCCAGAAGCTACTGTGTGAGAAGCTGGGTACACTTTGGGCAGTAAATTTACATTAAATATTTATAATAAAAGATGCATTTGCAGGCTTTAACTGCTGACATGGCAGACAAGTATTGCAGGAATCTTTTCCATGAACATGTAAGCACAGGCCAGCAGTGCTGTAATGGTTTGGCAGTGGTGAGTTAGTGCATTTGGATGGGGATCAAAGTCCAGCTGCTGCTGCTGGGGTAAGTCGTACTGCTGACTAAAACCAAGCCCATCGATTTTCTGTTAGCTCTCAGCCTCCTCTGTACTAACAAGCCATTTCCCACACTGCCTCCAAGGCACCTCAGCTTTTCCCATGACTGGGCTTGCATTACAGAGTGCAGCAGTGTAAATGTAGGAGTCCCATGTTGAAATGTGATCAATAAGGAACTGGTGCTCCACAATGTGTACAATTTAAACAGACAAAGTAGGAAGCTGTTTTCTACTTGTCTTAAAACGTACATTTAGTGTATAGAGAGCTTCTAGTTCCCTTCAGCTGATGTGTGAAAACTTGAACCTACTGTAGATACTGTAGCTCTGACATATGAGATACAGTGTCTGTGCAATTTGCATTATTAGTCTTCATATTCAGCTTTTCATTACTGCTGCTAGTCATCATTTAGATGTCACGATAAATTCCCGAAGGCATCAATCCTCAATGAAAAAACAAGGATTATTAAATATGGATTAATCATGCAGGTGCTGCTTAGCCATGCACTAGCACACAAGACAACATAGTGCAGAATTAATCGGAGAATGACAGAGGGGGTGGGGTAGACATGACTGTCATAAATTTCAGCTCTGTATTCTTTTTTTTTTGTTGCATGTTTTAATATTTAAGGATATTTTATTTGACCTGGTCGGGGAGGCAGGTGGAGTGGTTGTGCTATTTTTAACCGGCTCTTTAGATCCTCCCATCTCCTTTGGTCCACTGTCAGCAGAGCGGTACCCTTTAAGGGACAGGAAATCATATTCATTTCAGAAAGGAAGGGATTTTGCTGATTTGTTGACGGAATTCTTGTAAGAAGCTGTTATATTCAAGCATCTTGTGGCTCTTACTTTATTCTCATTGAAGTTTGCAATGACTACTCCGACAAACAGAGTGAGTCCGATCATGCATCCCAGAAACACAAAGACGTGAATGTAAATGCCATGGATCTGCAGACACAGAGATGTAGAAACTGAACTGAGAAATACTCATGACTTAGTACTCAGTACAATAGAAATGACAGCTTTGGGGAGTAGAAACATTAGAGCGGTAAGATCTGTACCGGTCCGACACGGTGAATAATGACATCCCGGACCTCGACCCAGCCTTTGAGGGATAGTACTTCAAACAGTGCCAACATAGCATTTCCTACATTGTCAAAGTTAAAATTTCTTGGGTTTGCCCTGGAAAAGGAGAGGGTAGAAACCTCAGTGACTATGCTAAACACGTTTAAGTCTTGAAGTTATGAAACATAACAAAAAAGCCGGTTTACCAGACTCTTGGAACCCAGAAACCAGGTTTCTTCTCCCCAGCCTTTAACCTTAGGTTAAGGTTTTTGGACACGCTTACATTAATTCGGAATATTCCATGGCAGTCCTCCTGTAGTAAACAGGAAAACACAGAAAGTTACTCACCATAAGAAAAAGTAAAAACACATAAAATGGTGTTAGAGACAAGGATACACAAAGAAGCTGGTGGATTTAAGTAGGGAAGCCCCTTTCACTTTTTTCAGGCCGTAAGTCTTTGCATGGGGCATGAGATGGGAGGAAGCTTTTTACTCTAAGGAGATTATGTTTCTTACTGTACCCGTTTAAGGATACTGGGGTCGTTGCACTTGGCGAGCTTCCCAGCAAACAGTTGAACTCCAAAGCTTGCAAACACCAGCATTAGTGTGAGAAGCAGAATAGAAACCTGCAGAGGAATCAATGAAGAGTTTAAGAAAGATGATACAACATAATCCAAGTCTTAGAAATTAAAGAGTGAGCTATGAGTGTTGGATAGATGTGTAGGTAGGAGAAATCAGTCACACCCTGGGTGAGCCCCTCTGATAACATATAATCAGGATGAGAAAAAATAATCTCTTGTTAAAGGAACAGACAGTAATAATGCAATAATAGAGAGGAATGAAGGAAAAGAGAACAATTCTGTAAAGTTATATTGTAGGCATTTATGCACATTTACTTACATATGTCTGCACTTCAAAAAGGCTTTTCCCCCCTTTTATTAAACTCTTGCAACTCTTAATGACTTCAAAATGAATATGCATAATTTTGCATGACCACTAACCAGGAAAATCTCTTTGAATCCTTTGAGAACCTCCCGCACCACCTTCCTCATTTGAGGTACCAGCTTAAAGATCCTGAGGGGACGCAGGCAGCGTAGCATCATCAGTAGCTGAGCTCCAGACTCAGGAGGAACATCAGTAGGCAGCCAACAAAGAAAGATCAGACTCACCTGCAGTGAGTGAATACAACAGAGATCAGTGTTTATTTACTGGTGTACTCTGAGAGAAACCAGTGTAAAGATAACTGATATTATCTAGGTTTCTAAAACAGCAGCAGACTGAAAAAACATTTTGTATTGATAAATACAGCCAATTGGAAATGTGAACGCTTTCTATTTAGGAATATGGACAAAAAAAGCAACAATTATTTAATTTAGCATAGAAACAGTATAACTAGATTTGAATCAAACCTTAGAATAAATGCTCCAGATGCTAACTTTGCCCAATGCATATTATCATATATACCAATACCAGAAAATGTGTTCACCTGAACAAAAGGTAAGAAAACATTTGCAGGGCTAGATGAAGCATCAACAAAATCTTATAACTTGATGAAAACCCCTCCATGAAGACAATACATTTTTATGGAAGCTGTCATTTCATTTGATCTAATCATTTAAAGCTTCATATACTCTGATAAAGGAGGTAAAACAGATTTTTTGAGCACAGTCACGGATTGTAGCACAACTGCTGACAAATGTATGAGCAGAAGGGCACAATTACAAAACTTCAGGGCTTTGTATTGTTGTTTTTTCTAAATCAATCTTGCGGAGACGTAAAATATTAAGGCTGGTAAGATCTTCTCAATGTTTTCAATGAGAATTTATGAATCTATCCTGTTGTGTTTTAAATAATATCTATCACTGCATGAGTATTTTCTGTTCCTATATTAAAAAAGACAAAAAACACAAACAAGATCTGATACAGATGTGTTTTTAGCATAATTTCTCAGAAGAATCACATCTCTTTTTTTCCACTTTACAAGATAGATGAAGATATCCATGACTCCTCCAAAGTCTCGGATGACAGCCGTGGGGGTGAAGAATAGACCATCAGCCATGATCTTCAGGTTGAGCTCGATGCTCATGAATATGACAAACACGTACTCCCCAATCTGAAAGAGACGCTGTGGCTTAAAACAGCATGTTCCTGTTCATGATTAGGCTTGTTTACTCATGTGACCCTCAACCCATCTGTTTTAAATACCTGCAGCGTGGGGACATGCATGACCCTGGTGAAGGGTGATTCAAACATCATGGAGATGCAGGAGCAGATGGTCACCACAATCATAACCCAGTCCAGATATGTGACTAAGCCCAGAAGATCACTACAAAGACAATAATCAACATGTACAAGTCATTTTGTAAATGAGTCTTTGTGCCCTGTTCTGTGCTCTGTGGTGACTGCTGGCTCCACTCTGTCTGCTTCTTGTTCTAGCTGCATTTGCACAATTACTTAACACAAATAATTCCTCACACAGATAGGCATATGTGTTGTTGTGGTTGTTGTTCATAATAGTTAGTTTGTTTGCCAGAATGTGCTCCTGATGATTATCTGCTGTGTTTTCTTACAGACTGTCGGGTGTTTAGTGGTTTTTTTTTTACAGGTGAAGCAGCTGAATGCATGATTTTACTTGTTTGACTGTCTAGTTGAGGCGGTTGTTCTCTATCTTTCATATCTTCTTTGTCCCTTCTCCTCTCTTCATGCTCACTTTTTCTCTTTAGTTTAACCTCTCCCCCTTTTGTCCCCCCATCATGTCCAGCATTAATATGTGAATTTAGAAACAAATTTGAAAATAATAACACCTAAATACATTTTTAGATGCAGGAGTGTAGTTATCAAAGTTCTAAGAGCAAAATGCTGTGTGATATCTCTTCAGCATGAGGTTTCAGATCCAACACAGTTCAAGGATTCTCCTGTTGTGAGCTATTCAACCAAATGGGTGCCATTTCTGTCGTAGGAAATTTTATGTATAAATGCACATGAAAATGAATTTTCTTACTTGCCTAACAGTTCTGCACAACAATCTAATCCAAAATTTAAGGCATGTGCTGGAAAAATGACTGAAGCCTCCCATGAACACTTTAAACACTGTGTTTTCTTCCTGTTCCTCACTCTATAACATTACAATTTGGAATAAAATATGATTAATAAATCCCACATTTATTAGATTTTTTCCATTTCTAAGTATTTAAATATTCCATCTATCCTTTACAAGTAGATTTTTTTCAAAACTAATCAGTATTTTTTTGTAAAATGCTAATTTTAGTCCTGTCCCAATGGTTTTTCACTCAGTCCTGTGTTACCCTAACAGATTAGCCTACCTCAGGGATCTCAAAATCTTGTCTTTGAGGGTCAGTGTCCAGCAGGTATTAAAAATTTCCCAGCGGAAACACACCTGATTCATATTAAATCACAGTCTAAACATCATAAATATCACAAGTCAGTTAATGACATATTCATTTGAATCAGGTATGTTGCTGCAGGGGATACATTCAGGGCACCAGCCCTTAAGGACCAGATTTTGAGATCCCTGTCTAACCTGATTAATTGAAACATTCCACAAGTCACATGCACAAGAAGAAGTAGCATCCTTTGGATCTTCTGAAGGCCATAGGAAGACCAAAACTATGGTTGCTCATTTATTTTTCTTAAATTATGCGTTACTTACCAGTTGGTAATCTTGAAAATAGACATTTTTGATGTAGCTCTAGATTTTGTTTAGTCTCCTCATGCTATTAGCAAAGATGCCATTAGGTTATATTCATTTATCTATGTTAAAAACCCCATCCTATTACTCATGCAGTAACAAGACTGGATCATCCATTTGCAACATGATAATGGCACCCATTCGGTAGAATCCATCCATCCATTTTCTGCCGCTTATCCAAGGTCGGGTCGCGGGGGCAGCAGCTCAAAGAGGGAAGCCCAGACTTCCCTCTCCCCAGCTACATTTACCAGCTCATCTGGGGGGACC
>JBAMIG010000013.1:6907840-6918457 GCA_037177335.1 Kiunga ballochi | reverse complement strand
AGGAGCAGCGGCTCTACTCTGAGTCCCTCCCGGATGGCCGAGCTTCTCACCCTATCTCTAAGGGAGACGCCGGCCACTCTGCGGAGAAAACTCATTCCGGGATCTTGTTCTTTCGGTCACCAACCCATAGGTGAGGATGGGGACATAGAGCGACCGGTTAATGGAGAGCTTCGCCATTCGGTAGAATAGCCCTTGTAAATATTTCCAGATAACCATTGAAGCCCTTTCATCTAGACATGAATGAGTATTTCTGGTTGACCATTTTATATCTACACAAGAATACCACTGCTATAATATTTAAGGTTTTGCTTAACAAAAACATTTTCTGGGTATGTTGTCTTTGTACTATTTTCAACTGAGTAAAAGTCTAGTATTTTAGAGGTCTTTGCATTCTAGATACAAAGAAGCCCAAATGTATTTAAAAGTAGCACCGTAAAATAGGAATTTTTATGAATTTCTCTGAGGAGAAACATACTAAAACTAAACAAAGTTTTCCAAGCAGAGAAAACAATCAGGGATGAGCTAGTCTAAAAAAAAAAGGAGAGTCAAAGAGACAGAGGATGTTAAATCTAATATCTAAAAAGGGACTGCTTCTTGGCTGAACAATCTGTCTCTACTTGGCTGAATTAGGGTGCATAATGAGCGAAATAATATTTCACAGCACTGTAGCGCACGGTTTTCATTCCTTAGTGTGGGGAAGCACAACGGGCAGGTAATAAGCTCCAGAATTAATAAGTATTCCACAGACGTAGAGTGAAAAGACCTATGGAGAGTAAGGAAATCAATAATTCATCATACTTACTACAGCTGGTGGTACTTGGTGCTCTTCACTGCTCCTGTGATTGGGTCAGTTTTTGATCTATAGGTGTAGCAATAAGGCATTAAGTAAGACATTCATAATTATTCTTTACTACTTGTTCTTTAATACGTGGCATTGATAAATTTTATTTTAGCATGATCTTACGCATTGAAGCGTGCACGAACGATCACCCTGCAGAAGTTCCTGAAACGGTGCTCACGACCCACGATGAAAAGTGGCTTATCAAAATAAGGATGGTTCTCCCTCAGCTCCTCCTCCTGAACTTTTCTGCACAGTAACATAAGCACAGAGATGAGGCAAACATCAATGAGAATATGCTAGTCTATACAAGGTTAATGGTGGTTTTTTAACTCTATTCTGCCTGAAACTGTTAAGGTGTCCAAATCTTTGTGCAAATACCTTTTCATTTCAGCTTGTTCTTTCTTTTCTTGGATCATCTTGATCTCGCTGTCCTCTCTCTGGGCGTTACGGTAGCGCACCGTGCTGGAATGCTAAGATGTAAGACACATATGTTTTTATCTCTTTTAATGGTATTTTTAAGAGACTCTAATGAGAATTTATATGACTACAAATGCACTTATGTATGACAACCAAGAAAATGCAAACTGTTGGTACCTGGTAGAGTTCAGTGTAATGACTTTGTACTCACATCTTGGGTGAGAGTCTCCAAAGACTTCCCCCGGCTGATCCTCTGACTGGTGGAGCCGTGTCGCAGAGACCTGCAGATGAAATAAGCTGGCATCAATTCCCAAATGCAACACTGCGCATGTTGATGCGTGTGTATGTAACAAACCTGCGCTCTTGCCGGATGTGATGCTGCACACTGAGTATGGAGCGCTCTTTGGCTGGCTGGCCTTCAAAGGACCCACTTAGCATCCGCTGTCTGGTACAAGCCCTGTAAAACACAGAAATAGCACAATTTATTTATTTATTATTTGGGACGATTTAAAATAAAAGTTTAAACAAAAGAAATCTGTATGAAAACCTCTTGACTCATTAAGTCATCATACAGGCAAACAAGCTGTCTCTGGCCTACTTCAGTCTAACATTGGGCCAGATTCGTTATCAAGTCTGTTACACGCTCCAAACCTTTCATTTTTAGGGATTGTGTGCATGTGTGAGTCTTGGCATTCCTTCCTTTTCTCTTTAACAAGAGAGTAATAAGCCACAACAGAGCCAGTGACACTAGGGCACCAACAAGGACTGTGTATATTTTAATCATTTGTGGCAGCTCTGAGCTTTTACTTGTTTATTGGTAATAATAACGCATGAATGGCTGGCTTTACTGGAGTGCCGCCTTTGAGCCTAATTACGTGGTTGTGTGGAAGATGGGAGGCCAGACAGAACACGTTTTGACTACTGATCTGCTGTCTACCTCGCAGACAGAATATGGACGAGGGTGGGGAGGGGCAGATTGGACATGGTGTCAGCAAGCTAATATGCACTTAGTGCCAGCTCTACCATGCTGAACAGCAAATTATCCATTTACTTCATCGCCACAGCAAATGAGTTTGAAGTGCAAGCTGTGTGTGGATGTGTGTGAAAGAGAAAGAAGCACTGACAACACGTGGATGGAATGCAGTCATGTCAAAAGTACAAAGAGTGTTCCTCCAACAGAAGGGATTTAAAATGACATGAATAAAAGGCAGACTTTTAGTTTTTACTAACAATGGTCCATTAGTGCATTAGTCTGTAATAGGTTTATAGAGCTATGAAGGGAGGGAAAAAAAAAACAATGGATTATTGACCATGCTTAAGAAATTCTGCCTCAAGTTGAAACATTACCAAATACACTTCTATAGCTTTAAAATGATTTATAACTATTATCAGGCTGTTTCTATAGTTCATATTGTCCACAGCAAATGAGATTAGGATTGAGACTAAGGTCAGAAAACTATTATGTTCAAACTGGTGAGCTGCTGTCAAAATGATTGCCGTCATAAACGACTTGAAGCATGATAAAAATGTGACGAAATCAATTGGTTTCATGTGTCAGTCAGTCATTTGGATGTCAAGGTTGCAGGTAGCTGGAGCCAATCCCAGGAGCCATTCGGGGGCGAGAGGCAGGGTACACCCTGGACAGGTCGCTAGTGCATCACAGGGTCAACACAGAGACAGACAGAGAACCACTCACATTCATTCCTATAGAGAATTTAGAATAACCAATAAACAAATTAATCTGATTTTTGTTATTCAAAGTTCAGTACCTGAAACTCCAGAACAATTATTTTGTCTGTTTTTCTAGACTATATAAGACCACAAAGAGAATGGCTTTAATATCTAAACAGTATAAGCAGTAGTTTCAATAAACCTAATTTAATTCAATGTAATGGTATTCGTTACGTCCTATCTTTATTGCTTCAGGCTGTAAAATCCACTGTGGTGTTGTGCGGAGACATAGAAACAAAGTCTCTGATAAAGGTGTAAAGTAAAACAGTCAAATATCATATTTAAATATAACATAAAAACATATTTTTTAAGTTATGGGGGTGGGCTTAGTGTAAAAACCACACACTCTGGTAAGGTTCAAATGCATCTTACCGTAGGATTTTATTGATTGTCGTCTCTTTTTCCAGGAGGTTGCGTGCTCGGATGCTAAATATTGACCTGCGAAGCTAAGAAGACAAAATGTGAGAGTCCATTCGCAGCTAGTTCTCTAATGTCATGTATCATCTACATCAGGGGTATCCAGCCTCCAGTCATCGAGGGCCACAAACCCTCTGGTTTTCCATGTAACCCAGGTCCAACACAGCTGACTCAAGTTGATCAGTCAATATGCAGAACTTCATTGGCTTTTGCATCCACTTAATGGAAGCCATGTGTGTTGGGACAGGGATACATAACTGTCTGACTTTGAACACTCCTGATCTACAGTAAAAGCACACCAGAGACACAGCTGTAGATGCTATGTACAGATGGTCTCTGGACATTGCTCTGAGTGCGCCTTTAGAAGCCAAACATACAGAAGCTTTTGCTTTTATTTACACAGTCTGTTTATGCAAGTGTGTGTTTGTTTGAGATAGTGGGACATAATGAGTAAGAAATGAAGAATAAATAGACTTTAAAAGTACCTTTTGATCAATATACTTGTTGTCTTCAATAGCTGAACGTTTGGAGTGGTCACAGGAGGATGATGAAGCAGAGGGGAGACGTCTGAACAAGCAGCTAGTATCCTGCTGCTGGCGATCAATGAACTGCTTCATAAAACTCTCCCTAGAATACAAATCAAATCAACATGATACATTTCATTATATGCAAAGGTAGAAGATCTATTTCCAAATGTTGTACTGTATTACTAAACTGTGTCGATGCAAACTGAAAGCAGTGGCTGCTGCACAAGCAGATGTGGTGCAGATGTGCTGCAGAGGGGAGCTTCTAGGGAGCGAAAGGCCCAGCTGTGCACTAATCAGCAACTAAATAATAAAACCGATTATGAAATCTGTTATGTTGGATATAATTCAGCTCTCCTGCTAAAAGCTGCATAACAAATGGGCCTTTATATAAATGACTATTTGTACTAATCTATTGAAAGCAGAAAAAAACACTTTTTGGGGACTTTTTCTGGGTAAAATAAATTATAATAAAACATGTCTGGGAAGTGCAAATAACATAGTAACAATGGTTTTACATTTTTATTCCCAGTTTTCACTGAGTTTCAATGGTTAAATAATTAATCTTTATTCACTTCTTCAAAAGATGTGGTTAGTGCTTGAATAGGAAGCTTGATTTGTTTTAAATCTACCAATATGCATACCTGATCCTGGGCACAGTGAAATCAGAAGGGAGCTTGGAGATCTTCACCATTTGAGGCCTGTTGGGGAATTTTTCAAAGATCCTGAGTCGTAGAGGGAGCTTCTCTTTGGTGTCAGCATTGGCTTCACTTTGCTTGAGCTAACAGAGGGAGGAGGAGAGTAAGTCTAGGTCTGGATCGGAACAGCAAAACAATGTAAAAGAGTTAAAGCAGCCTTTATGATGTGATGATAATAAGGTAAGGAAGAGCTGAAACTAGATACAGGAGGAACGAGGGAAAATGTAGGATTATGAGAACTCATAGTGACCCTTTGCATTTACATAAAAAAATATTAAATAAAGCCAGGTGTTTACAAGAAAAACAATAAATGCTAAAATTCAATCTCAGGTTTCAGAGTGCAGCTTCATTCTTCTGTCTGATGATGGCAGCAACACACTTACCTAAGACACACAACACACACCACTGACAGACAACTACATGTAGGATGAGATACCACTTACTTTTATATAAAGGAAGGAAGATGGCAACAAAAGAAAAAAAGAAAGATTACTTTGGAGTGGTTAATGGAGAACAGAAAAGGAAGCGACCGAATAATGTGCTTGTGCGAAGCCTTAAGCACTGTGCCGCACAAAGGCGAAATAAAAAGATGACAAAGGGAATGAAACCAATTATTTCCATTTAATTACATGTGGGGGAGGCTGATTGAAATTCCCTTGCAGGTGTTCTCTGTCTGGGTGCCTGGAGATAACCCTGATGCATTGTAGATTAGGCCTGGAAGTGAACTGCATTAAGAGCAACGGTGAATGGCAGTTTATCATTCAGAGAAGGTAACTGCCGTGAAATATTTTGACTGAGCTTAGTCAATGTTCCTCTCTCAGTACTGACGTTTGACTGTCTTTCCACAGATTTAAAAAAAAAGAAAAACCGTCTTTGCACTCTGCTGAGGCATGTTGCCATTTCTTTCTGTGCTTCATGCATTCAGTGAGCAACTGAATGCATGAAGCAACTCATTTTAGGGGCCACATAACAGCCAGAAGAAGCAGACACACAACAAACGAGGGAATGAAAGTGTGTCTATTCAATTTCTTTTTAAAGCAAACTAACATGTGGGAGCTTCTTTTTGGCCCTGTGTGGGTGAGTGGTGAGATGCATCCTATGAAGATGGAATTATGCACCAGCATCTGCTTGCCTAAGCTTTCTATCTAAATTCTGACTCCTGAGATCGGCATAAAACAGGAGACAGGCGCTTAAACTAGAATAAAGAGTGAAGCTTGGATATTTGTGATAATTTTTTAGTTGTATACATCTGTTACAATAAAACTTAAACTCAAAGAGTATAATATCACTTAAATTTGAAAGATTTCTAAAAAAAAGAAGAAGTCAGACAAACAAAAAATGTTAATGTTAATAAGTTTATTATGAGAAAACAGATACAAAATGCATAGGAGTAATGTTTGCTACTGATCGATCAAACAACTGTAGCAGAAATATTTTAAGAACAAAAATTTAATTAAAAAAAATGCTCCATTTGGAGACAGAAGACTGTAATGCATCAGAAGAAATGTATCTCAACTAGCAATGGCAATATCATGATTGCAATATTGCAGGGTATATTTTTTTTAATTGAAAACTCGTGTGAGGCCTCTATAAACATTCAACTAGAGTAAGGTTTAAGTAAAAGTCATAAATAAAATAAAACATTCTTTTAAAGTTTTAAATTTGGTTTATTCCCTTACCGTAAAAATAAGTTTTAAGCAGTTTGAGAGAAAACGGACTATTATCAAAGCTTAATCTGCCCTCTACAGGGGCTAAAATACCTCCCCAAATTATGTAATACTAAGCAGGAGTTTAAAATATTTTGTGTTTGGTTGAACATTCTTTCAATTTAATAAGAAATGGAGTTGTATTATGCATTGTTGTAAAGTCTAATTAGTTTACCTTTATGATGAAGAACGCAATGTAAGGATTGTGTATTTCTGAACTGGAAGGGGTATGAAAAATGAATGGATGGATATGGTTAAACAAACTAAACACTACAAAAAATCTGCTGCAGCAGTATAAAGTAAAACAAAACGATTTTGAGCAAAATTATCATCTGCTTTACTGGAGCACTTATAAAAAGCGCTTTAGCCATCCTAAATAGTACCTATATATTGGGATGCTGAAACAAAACAGGCACACACACACATTGTGTGGAAATAATATGGTCTTCATTCTCCCAAAGGTACTAATCAATTGTGCAAAGTCAGCAAGATGTACATTTTATCTGCAGGAATGATAAAATACAGCAAAACTTTCTGTGGCTCACAAAGGATGGTCTCTCTGGAGCTGCAGTCCCCCCCAATGTGCCTATTAAGGTAAGGGTGTGTGTGTGTGAGTGTATGAATGTACCTTGTAGTGTAAAGTGCTGGTCAACATGACTGGAAAAGGAAATAAGATAAAGTACAAGTCCATTTACCATTTCTTTCTGTGTGTTCGTCTTCCTCCTTCGACCTCCTAAAAAATGTACTCTTTTCAGTAAAAGTCAGCTTGAGTCAAAGTTTCCTCATGTTCTTTTCCTCACCTCCTTCCCTCAATAATCTATCTCTTTTCTTCCTTGCTCTCTGTTTCACAAACTGAGGAAACAAAGCTTCAGGGAGCAGTAAAGCAGTAAAGAAATTCAAACTGTATTGCGTGTAGAACTATTTCTCACAAAAGACAGATATATGTGAACAGGTAATACTTATTGACATACTGGATTTCCCATAATGTATGTGTTTATTACTGGGCATTGGAAGATCAGATAATCAATAAGGCACACACGCAAAGGAAGAAACTAAGGAACAAGATACTGCCAAAATAATATTGTGTAAGTATATTCATTCAAGATAAAACTCTACTTTATCAAAGGGTTTTTATGGAAATTTATATATTTTACAGACAAACATGGGTGGATATATTATAGAATAGTACTTTTCTTTCAGGGTACAAAGTTAGATTTTCTGTATCTGTGAATGATAAATAATTATATTTTTCTAGCAACAAGGGATCATTTATGGTGATTAGCTTTCAGAGAGCTAGAATCCACTATCTAATGCCCACATTAGGTATTAAAGCTCGGCTTAAGAACCAAACATAATTTTTCAGGGAAGTGGAGGTGAAGACAGTACTATGGGGATGACTACCGTGACGTCACGACACCACTTCCGTGTCTAAACTGTAGATGTAAATAGAGGCGCAATGTCCGTAGCTAAAGAACCGGTCACATTTTTTACAGTGACTTCGTATTTTGCCGACTTCCCAAAGATATTTAAAAAAAGGTCTTAACTTCTACAACTCAAATCGAGTTGTAAATGTTTGTATGATGGCGGGTGGAGGTCTAAAAGGGAAAGTGCAGGAAAAGAAAATTAAATGAAATGAAAAAGAGAATTTATGAGGTTGAGGTGAGTGAGGTGAGCAATGTTACACATTCATCCTAGAATACCTGATGACAAACAAAGTGTTTAATCATTTTTGTTTTAATTCCCAGATTGTTTGACAGGTAAAGAAAATACTAAAAACACCTGAAAAATGTTTTTGTACCTGCTACAGTGAACTTTAGAGGTACATGTGATATGCTAGAATATGCAGTCATCCTCATGAATCCTAGCAGAGGATGAATCACGTGCTCATGAAAGAGCAACTTGAATCTAAAGAGCTTTTTTTGTTATTTTTTAAACCTAATCATGTTCACACCACCCTTTGTTGGTTCAGCGGGTGGCTTTGACACCTGGATAAAACGTTTGCTTCCTCTGCATGTATCGTATACATGCCATACACAGACAATGTTTTGACCACTGGCTTGTTGTTTAACTTGTGTTTAGGAGGACTTTGACTACCATCTTCAATGCCTTGGTAGGGTATCCACTGTGGTCCCCCAGAACCATTGCTGTGTAGGTTTCAAATGATTCCTTTTCCAACACACTGGATTTAAATCAAACTGATCTAACAGCTTGTTAGGTTCAATGATCCCTTCACTTGAAAGGAAACCTGCATTACTATGATTCTCAAGGACCAACATTGCCCTCTTTGCACTATTTTCTAGAGACTGCCTTTTGAATTGGCCCTGTGATAGACTGGCGACGTGTCTAGGGTGTACCCCGCCTCTCGCCCATTGACAGATGGGATAGGGTCCAGCCCCCTCCTGCGACCCCATTAGGGATTAAGCGGTAGAAAATGGATGGATGAATGAAAGCCTTTTGAATTCTTTCCTTCATGAGGGTTCCTGTCCCTTTAAGTGTTTTTACCATCTGAATGCTCAAGTTGATAGTTGTAGTAAACTAAAGAATAAGTGGACTCTTTGGGACATAAGTAAATTATGTTCTGTTCTTCCATGACTTTGAAAGTGGTCTTGCGTAGGTTGAACGACTTAAGACTAACACAAGACCAGTTTGTGTGGCCAAAACCAACATCATTAATCCAGTTGGGTACGGCTGTAAAAACACATGACAAAATGGAGGATAAAACTATTACTGCTGTCCACTGTGGAAGACATTTCTTAACATTAAAATATTTTTGGTTAAATATTGTTTAATGAACTTTGGAAAAAAAAAGTTCAATATGACCCGAGAGATCATTACAGAATACAAAAATAATTTGTCCGATCAAAGAAAAATGATTTTGCATTTAGTTTTTAATCTTCACATAAAATGACTATGTGGGTACAATTTTCTCTGACAAGACATAGGATGTCCTATTCGAGTATGGTATCATATAAAACCCCTAAATTTCCTTTTTAGAGAACAATACTTAGTCCAGTAGTTTATAAATGTCCTTCATAGAGGACAAATATGAACTTCTAGTAGTCAGAGGGCTAATCCGTCTCATGATTGAAACCATTTGTAAGTAAGATAATAAATTATTCCCTCCTTATAATAGATTGCACTGCTGGAAGCCTAAAGTCCAGTTAATATTTTAAATTATATACTAATGTTGCAGTCAAAGGACACACCCTCGTGGCAATGGAACTCTGGGACAGAAATGTGACAGCCAGCAGACCAGTACATCACATCACATCTTAAAAAATGTGCCCAAAGACATTTTTCCAGCCTTTAACCTTCCAAATTAATAGAGGCCTCACCCCGCAAACTTAAAGACTCAAAAGCATCACTGCCAACAGTTCACTGCCATGTACCACAAAACACCCACAGAAACCCAGTCGCCATGGACTGATGGATATGAGTTCTGTTGGCACAGTAAGCATGATCTTTTTAAAATAAGGTAGGTGGCTTTAATGTTTATTAGTGTCATTATCATTTTACAGCTCCTCTTTAATGTTGTATTAAATCAAAACTATTCAACGTTACACACTTAAACAATAAGTACCATTTCAAATGTACATACATGCAAGTAATTTGCTGGTTCCTGGCATTTCTCTTTGAATTTATGTGCTGGCATTTCTAGATCTCTTAAAGATACAATGAATGGTCCATAAGTCCAAACAAATTTGCTTGCCACAGATGAGCATTATTGTACAGTGTTGTAAGAATGGAAGCAAGACTGGTGTGCTTTGCCTTGAGACCTGGTCGGATGACAGACCACCACTTCATTCGGGCCAATTTCAGGCTCTGCTGGGCTAGGAATTTTCCATCTGGGATTTCCATAGCCTTCTTGATTATGGCTATGGATGAAGAATGCTGATAGTGACCATTGGCATTACACCAAATTCACTTGTGACTATAGTGTAAGAAGGGCTTGGGGATAAGAAAAAGATTGCCAGAAGCAAAATGGCTATAGGAAAAGTGTTTTATAGCTAGATAATGTTTTGTGACGGCACATCTAAAAGAGGAAAAGTATCCCTTATTGCTGGAATAATTAAATATGACCCATTGAAGTTATAGTTATTAATTTTTGGTTATTATTTGTGGTATGCAGTTTACTACATTTACTTTGTACACAAGCAAAATAGTGAAAGAGCTTGCACAAGCCTGGGGCAGCTGCAGCTCAGATGAAAGAGCAGTTGTCTTTCAGCCGAAAGGTTAGGAGTTCAATTCCAGGCTTCCCCTGACTACATGCTGAAGTGTCCTTG
>JBAMIG010000013.1:6874318-6889461 GCA_037177335.1 Kiunga ballochi | reverse complement strand
ATCAGGTGTGTTAGGGCAGGTAGACACCAAAACCTGCTGGATACCGGCCCTCGAGGACCGGAGTTTGACACGTGTGGGTTAGAGTAATGTGCTGCAGTGATTGTCAAATAATACAACACTTAGTATAATACTGAATCTTTTTTCACTTCTTTTATTTGTCATAAACACATTAAATTACTTTTAACCTCAACCGTCATAAGCATCATAAAGAAATCCTGCAAGAATTCAGGAATGAAGTAGCCAATGTACCAAACAAACGTGCATTTCTTCCACCGCCCCCCATTCCTTCCCTTCTTCTCTGCACATCCTTCACACAGATTAGAACAAATCTGCAGATCGAAGTCTGTATGATATGGATGGAGAGAGAGAAGGTAGTATTCTGCGTATGTTTTTGTATCCTTTTTCTTATCTCCTTCATTCAGCTGCGTGAGGGTAAAAGGCATAATGAGAATAGAAAAGTGGTGTTAACGCATTACACCTCCATACAAAGCAGCAAATTAGGTTGCCTGTGAGCGATGAGCATGAGTATTTCTTTTAATTAATGATCATTTTAAATAAGCAATGTAGTGTAAGCTAGTGCACTAGCTTACAAGCTAAAATCCTCAGTTGAATCCACTCATTTATATATATATATATATATAAATAAAATATGAGTGGACAGGAATTAATATTGTACAGTATTACAACATTCTAATAACTAAATACCATGCTATAGGACACAAAATAAAGACATCTGTGATGGGGAAAAAAAATCTGTGCAGCATATGGAAGACTTTTTTTTACCCATACCCATATTTATATATAAATAAATACCCATATTTTACATCTATTAACAAAGAATGCTATAAAAATTATGATTATTTTGAATCAAATGACCCAACTTACGTCAAATGGCTTGAAGCACTAGGCATTATAATGATATTAACATAAATAATCATGTTTCAACATGATGAGAATGTAGAGAAAAAAAAACTCACTTCAGCCAGGTAAAACTCATCATAGTGCCTGCGGTAGTTCTCGCCCTTATAGTAGTTGCTGGCCGCAACAATGACGTCCACAGCTACCATACTCAGGATAAACATGTGGAACACAGATGACCGCATCATTTGCTGTGGATACAGAACAAGATTTATTGCAATATGTAAACAATATGATAAGTACAATGATAAAGACAAAATACAAAGAAAGTCAACAACAGAGCAAATGAGTCATTGTTGGGATTTTCTGAGCCAACATTATTTCCTGATATGAAATGACAGATTTACCATGGATAGGGAACAATTAGCAGTTGCTTGGCAATTTAAAAGGTATTTAGATAAGCAGACAATGAACCTGGATTGGCCATTTAAATGTCTGTCTGCCCTTGACAGTATTTAGATCATTGGTGGAACTAATAAACTGGACCCAACATGTAGAGGACTACATGTTTTTTTTAGGTTATCAGTTGACCTCCATCAGAAAAGAGGGAAGAAATTTTTCAGTGTATTTAATAAATGAATGAATAATAAATAAATAAATTAGGGACCTTTCACTAGTTATTGTAAGAAAGAACCAGGAAGCAGAATCAGTGTGTATTCAAGGAAAAGGATACATTTTGGGGATAAATCTGAGGCACTAAACTCCTCCAACAACATTAAATAATGAAAAAGAATATGAAGACTCACTGACAAAACAGAGTCAGATAAAGCAAACGCTCTTCTTTCCGACAATCAGAGCAACTAAGCATTCTTTTAGCAACAATGTGACAGATGTTATCATAACCTTGAACTCCAGTCATATATGGCAGGATGAACAGCTTGTGAGTGGGTAGAAGCGCTCATCCTAAAAAAAGACTTGCATGTAAAATGAAAAAAAACTGAAAGAAAAAAGTAAGAGGAAAACTTCAAGACGCATGAAGCTTATTTGCTGCTTTGCTGAAAGGATCAAATTCGCCACAGGAAAGTGGGACCACTGCCATCTGCACTCCTACACACAAATACACTTACAATGCAAACTATATAACTACAGAGTCTGATTGGCCGTCAGTGCTTTAAGTGATCTTTAAACTGATGGGGAAAAAAGTGCTCTTTGCTGTGAATAAAAGTTCAGATATGTGACCAGTAAGATGAATGAAAAACAAGGAGAGGGAGTATTTTGTTTGCACAATTAAATACAAATATTAAGAAATGTAAAGGTAAATGTGCTAAAGTTTGCTCCAAAAAGCTGTAACTGTTACAACTGTAACAGAATACTATTGTTGACATCTCAGTGTTTATGTGTCACTGTGACCTTCTTTTAATCAAGAATCATTAAATCGGCCTTGGTTAAGTCTGTATTGAACCGTAATAGTTGTGTGACCAAACTCTAGCTAAAGGAGTAAGAAACTATAAGCTAATGATTGCTAATGTTTCCATAACACATTATGAAAATTAGTATTTGCTGTCTTGGGGGGTAACCTTTATGAATGAATAGTAATAATAGTAATATTCATTACTTTGGCATCCGGGATGACATTCTTTGTACATAACCAGTATTAGCTGAACAGACTGAAGATAATTAGCAGCAAAGATCACATTTCTCCAATTCAGAAATTGCGAAAAGTTTCAACAGTGTTTTTTTTAATGCAGGGCAAAAAGGTAAAAGCAGGAACTGGCAAAGCTCAAACAACACATGATATAGGCTGCAAATGACACAAAAGACACTGGCTAATGTCAGTGGCTCACAGTAGTGTGAGAAGCTACACAAAAACATAGAAAGAGTAAATAATAATGAATAATCACTGTTTTAAATAAATGTGTATCTCCCAGGTGGTGTAGGGTTTTTTGTTTTATTGTATTCTCTGTTTAACAACAGAGAATACATGCTGTGGGTTATACATTACTCAAATGATTTCTACTGATCACCATCTGTATAAAATCACAAGATTTGTCAGGTTTACATGACATGTTGGATTTTTACCCATAACACTTTTCTTGCTGTGTTCCTGCTGGGACCTAATTATGACTATTCAAATCAATATAACCTGGTTTACCAAGCAATGTTTACAGTCTGCTGGGTTGTATAGGAGCAGAGGTGTGTTTTGTGGACCTGATGCGAGAAGTAGCTGTGATGCGACAGAGTTCTGACACACCCTCACGTAAAACTCTTTTCTTACCCCAGGAAGCTGAAAACTCATACACTGGAGGTCAACACAGCACAATTTTTAGCCAGTAAAATGTATTTTTACTGAGACGTAGTGCACATACAGTGTGCACAGCTCTCTAATTTTACCTGAAAATAAAAATAATTGCTCAGGCTGACTGAGATTGTACATGACAAAGCAGTTTGACATTTTCAGTAACCAGATGCTCTTCCCAATGGATGTTTTAGGCGAATGTACCTGTGTGTGTGTGTGAATGTGTGTGTGTGTGTGTGTGTGTGTGTGTGTGTGTGTGTGTGTGTGTGCAAGTGCCACTATGTGTCTTTGTGTTTGGGAAAGATGGAGCATGAGAAACAGGCAGACAGAGAACAGAAAACATGTCTATCTATGACCAGATTCTCCTGGTCCTGACTTTTCCCATATTTCCCAGCAGTTTTCAGGAATCACGCAGCTAGGAAAAGCCAGCAACCGAGCTGGAGAAACCATTTTTCCTATTCAGCTCTGAGGAATAACCTTTCAATCTTTCCAAAATAATCCTGTCCATGCCTTATATTATGCACTTTACCAAACAACGCCTTCCTTGTCATTCAAAGGCAAAAATGGCCTAGATTGCCTAATGCAGCTGATGGAACTTGCATGCCCGATATGGCCTCAAGATGTCAGAATCAATTTGAGCATATCCCATGTGGGACAAGATGCTTCTCCCCTGCAGTTTGATGTTTCTCAGCTTATATGCCTCCGAAATCCTTTCTCACTTCTTTGATGGATGCTATTTATTTGTGTTGCCTCTGGCTGGTACTTTGAAATACCAGGTGCTCACTGTGCGCTGGCACAAAGATGCACACACATATGCTCGTGCTGAAGTCAAGTATTGCAAAGTAGAAGATACACATTAAATTGCAGCTTTGGCATTTATCCAGGGTATGATTCTGTCTAATAGCAAAAGCAGGCTGAACGACACTGAACTTGTTAAAAATATAGCATGCTGTCTGCTTTAATTTCATGACTGGAACAGATTGGAGAGGAAAGAAATTAGGAATGCAAACAGTGTGGTGAAGGAGATTTCAGGTGGTATAAAAATTGCTAAATGAAACAGAGCTCAGTGCATTCAAGCTGTAGATGGGCTTCAATAATGAGAAGAATCAAACATCTTTTTTCATTGAATCTTTCAGGTTCTTAACTGAGTAAACATATATATTTCACAAATGATCAATAGGAAGAGGAAAAGTAAGTTCTTGCTCTCTATAGGTAGTCTAGTCGGTGTGATGTTAACAACACACTTGTCAAAAGATTAAAGAACTTTGAGCTGTGTTTGTTATAGAAGTCCCAACATGTCAGCTGTCAATAAGCATACTGATCCTCCAAATCAGTATGCTGGGGATAATATGCATTGTCCCTGGAAATTCTCCAGTGGAACTGTCACAAGCCATGGAAGCAGACTGACTGTTTCCTCATGCTCTGTCTGTTTGTACAGACAGCCAAGAAGTACAAATGCTCTTTCTGCTGGTACACGAGATGAGTGTGGCACATGTGCACATAGCTGGCACCACATAGCAGTGCTCACACAGGAATTGTCACCAACAGACTGGGCCATGTTCTGGCACCTCTTCCTGTGACAGTTTTTTGCTCTCCTGTTTACTGAGCTTAAGAAGAAAGTGAGTGGGATAACAGAATGTTTCACTTGACTTTTTACAGTGCACTCTGCGCTGGCATTTATTGACAAATACAAGTGTTAAAAATCAGTTTGTGATTTTTCCACTATCTTTTCTCTGTATCTTTAAATGAGAATACATAAAGCAACATGTTCAGATTTTTATATGCATATTATATATAAAATATTTATAATAAATTTTAAATATATATATATAATTATATATACATGTTACATATTTTATATAAATATAAATTATATATATATATAAAATGTATATTTGTAAAATAAAAATGTAATAAAATTTAAAAATAAAATAAAATTTAATTTGTTTGGTAACTGCAGCATGGAGTAAATAAATCAGATTCTGACATTTTCATCCTTCTAAGTAATTCTAAGTAACCTCTTTTTATCGGATGAAACTCATTCTTACCTTGTATTATTTTCCTTCACATTAAATAAATTAGACAGTTTTCACTGTCTAACATTTTTCCAATAATTTTCCACCTCCGCTACAGTTCTTCCCCATACCAATTTCCATTTTCCAGTGGCCTAATTCTTCCTCCTCACAGGCTGTACAAAGTGACCTTAACCTTGACAGGCAGTGTGAATGCATGTGAGCCTATAATGATAGCAATCCAGAGGCTAAAGATCAACGTTAAGCGGAAAAGGAAGGTTCCAGTGAATCAATAACCTCCGGCTTGAGAGGGAGAATTAAAAAAAAAAGGTGTTCAATTCACTAGACCTCAGTGCCCCCAAGTGAGATACTGGGTTATCCATCACTCTGCATTTAGTGGAGCTCTGTAGACAGAAGATGAACACAAGTGCAATGAGCAACATCTGCTGCTCATCGACAAAAGAGACTATGTTGAAAGACTCATGAGCTGCTTTGGTCATTCAGACCAGATATTTTGGAGCTTGCCATTGTTTTATCCAAAACATTTGTTTCCATTGAGATACATCTTAACTGGCTCTTACTTTTTTTTGTTTGTTTGATGCAGCTACAGCATCAAATACAGTGTAATTATGGCATGGCAGAGCGTTGGGGGTTAATTAGTCGACCTGAACTGTGGGGAATTAAACAGGACACTCCATTAACCTTCACTAATCCTTCCTCTATGACAGAAAAACTGAGAAACCCAGGAAAAAATACAGAACATCTGAACTGCTGCAGCACAGTCTACATTAAAAAGTGAACTGGCATATTAAGATGTTGACATTAATGTAATCTTCTGAATTGAAACTTGCCAGAATAGGTCAGTATTATAAATGTATATTAAACATTAACATTCAGACCCAGAAACTGAAATCTAAACTCGAAACCTGATTATATTTCTTTAAGATTAAAAATTATGTGAAGCTAAAGGGCATATGTAGATAATCATCTGGATCTTTATTTCTGATTAATTCACATGACTAATAATTGATATTACCTTTAGAGCAATATGTTAGCTTTAGTTATTAAGAGCAGGCTTATCACATGTATCCTATTGATTATCTATGAAGCTAAAACAAAGAAATCAGTGGTTTATATATTAGTGCATATTGGAAACATCAGAAATTGTGTCACTTTGCTGAATAGTAAATGCAAACTTAATTATTTCAGGAATTTTTAAGTATTCAAATTGCAGTTAAACCTCGTGAGAAAAAATTGCAACTGTGCCAACTCACACCGACAAAAAAACCACAGTACATTATTAAACTTTGCAAACAATAATTCATAATTACTAAGTTAAAAGGACATAATTCAGCGCAACAATGACAAGGATTAATGAAGGTATTAAAAAACAACTGCCAGAGGGAGAAAGGAAAGTGGACATGCTCCCTGCTTTGAGGGCTATTTTGGTTTGTAGCCCCTCAGGAGAGGAAGCTGCCATTTCCTCTTCGTCTCAAAAATGAGCAGGTGGTTAATCAGTTATGTGTTATCTCCAACTGCTGCAGCTGGCTGGACACAGACAGACGAAGACTGACACACAAGCATCTACAACATCAACAACCACATCAACACATAGAAACGCAGCAGTCTGAACAGAAAGTTACAGGTGGTTTAAAAACAAAAACAGTCACTATGAATGGTTGGGCTAAGGAAAGACACACACAAGCCACCTGTCTGCAGAAAGCTCCCACTGCCAACTCTAAACATTTTAATTATTTGACGGCCAATTACTCTGGAGCCAGGCAGAGTAGAACAGCAAACCACACCCCACTGTCACAAGCGGCTGCAGGCTGCATCGCTGCTGAACGTCCACTCAACTTGCACAGCTCCCTTCTGATACAGAGGAACAAGCAATCTAATAAAGTGGTTGACAAGATTACAGAGATAAAGCTTAGGGGGATGACTCATTAAATAGTAATATAATGCTGGAGTAACATGTTTTCTCACACATAATCTACTGCAAAACAAAAGCCACTTATTTCCCTAATAAATAAATTGCATGTACAGACAGACATGTATTCACTATTGTGTGCAAAAAATATATACTGCACAGGCTCATACCTATGCACTGTTCTCTCAGCACTCATTTATTCATTCATTAGGTACATGACGTAGTTTTACTTTAATGTGTTGGGACACTGATGGATGGCAATCACATTACATGGCAGCTCCACAGGTAAATACTTTGGTAATATCTTTTAAATAGATTCATACAAAATATAGATTTTGTTGAGAGAAAAGTGAAAAATCTCAGTTTAAAAGAAAACAACATATACAGGCCATACACATATACAGATACACTATCTTATCTGATTTAATTATCCTTTTAAAATCCTTCAAGACAACATTTGTCAAGATTTTGCATAAACTCCACCAGAGAGGAGTCTTATATGAATAGTCAGTTTACATCCTGCAGTTTCTTGACAACATGAAGAAAATCAAAGCACTTTCAGAGCAGTTTGATGGCTTGACATGCCACAAAATGCTGTCACTTTGTGACAGTGGAAGACAATGGATGACTTTTGAAATTCAAAACTCTGATTCCTGTCAAAGTCATTCAGCACTGTTCGCATATTAAAGCTTTTGATGAGTATTTGCCACAAGCTTGACACTTGACATGTTAAAGCAAGCAGAAAAGATAACAAAAGGTGGAATACTGTCACATCAAAACTAAATTATTAAGAGAAATATGCAACTCCAGTCAATTCTTTTGTGATGTAGCTTCAAAAAACTCAAAACTTCAAAAACTTTACAACAATATCATTAACAAACCACAATTGTTGGTCACAATTTATCCATTCATGTTACCATGGAAACACATGTCTGACTTTTAGAATATCCTAAGGGTAGAGTGACCTTTTGAGGGGTTTGAAATAGATTAGGGTCTTTTTAGTTAAACACACTGCATATCTGTGTAGCTCACATAATGAAATGTTCTTAGATATGTGTGTTCTTATATGTACTTATAGTGTGCAAAACAAACATGTACTCTGAGCAGCTCCTGTAGTCAGAAAACTTGGAATTCACCACAACTGATGTCAGTGTAGCACAACCAATATAATTCCTTTCAGCCTTGTGAGATTAAGGCTTGTTTAAGACATTTTAACTTGCAAAGTAGAAATTTTGATGAATTATTATCATTATTATTATTATTATTATTATTATTATTATTATTTTGTTGTACAAAATAGATAAATGACGGAACTAATAATATGTAAACAATGTGATTAGAGAAATAAAAAGAAAAATTAATCATAACAGCAGCGGCTTGTGAAACATTTAGAATTGCTGTGAATGTTTTCGCACAATTGTAGTAGATGAGATCCGTCTTGTTTAACCAAATCTCAATTAGAGCTGAACAACACAGCCTTAGTTATTCATTTGTATCAAATCCATTATTTAAAAATCTATTTAAAACAAGATATTAGGATATAAGAAACATTTATGTTTATTTCCCCTGTTATGACACTGGTATTTGTCAAAAACAAGAATTACAGTGACAATTTAAACTGTTGTTTTGGTGGGAAAAAAAAAAAAATCAACTCTCAACTAATATAATACAGAGATTATTTTTAAAATAAAAATTTTCACTTGAATATGTTCCCAGATTTATTTGAAGATCACGCAATTTTTCATTCAGTTTGAGTGTTTAGCCTGTTATATATTAGAGGATCAACATTCATTTTTTGTTTTGTTTACTAGGCTACGAGAACAAAAACAACATTAATTTATTCTTGCACACATTATTGTAGATATCTTGCAGCGTGTTATTGATGCATCCACAAAGATAAACGTTCTTCTCGTGGGGCTTCAAGAGGAATTGCTTTATTGGTTGAATTATAGGTATGCAGATGCCAAACAGATAGTTGAGGAAATATTATGATACTGGTCAACAATGGTATAATATAAATAAACTGCATTCAAGCAATAAATATGCAAGGATATTTCAGTTGCATGCAAGTTGCATGCCCAGGTTAAATACTAAAAATGTTTAGGTGTTTGTGTACATTGACTGAAGAGTAGAAAGGCTTAGCAGATGAGATTATATTGATGACTAATATTAATCAGTCAATAAAATGTAAGTTGGCTTCTCACAAACACAGTTTAGTACCTCTGAACTACACAAAATTATCAATTACTTTAACTGACAAGTGATTTAGTTGAATTAAAAAAGGAATCTATACATTTCAAATTGGAACACTTAAAGTTAAAGTTAAAAAATAAAATAAAATAAAATAAAATAAAATAAAATAAAATAAAATAAAATAAAACAAAATTCAGATTCAGCTAATTCATATTCATATTATAAATCAAATCTAATATGTGGTCCCGACAAAGGCCAACTAATCCATTGATCCAGTGTAATCTGGCAAAGTACTTTAGTGACCCTTCTATGAAACATGCCCCGGAGAAATTTTATCAGAACAGACTCATAAGATGATGATCTTTGAGCATTAGGCTCTCCATGACAGGAGAAACCCTTTGCAATGTCTAAGCTACCACATCCCTAAGGCAATATTGTAACTTGAGGTATGTGTAAAACAATTAATAACTTGCTAAGGGATGACACGGTTCACATTATGATCTTCAAAGTAAAAAGCCACTGAAATCTGGCTGTGTTTTATGTCCCATTTGTGCTGTATATAAAAGACAGACGGACAGATAGTTGGGTCCATCTCTTGGGTGAACTACAACTGTAATACTACCAATACCACCAGAAATTGCAAGGGCAGTATTGAGTTGCAAAGTCCATATGCAATCAGCAAAAGGAACAAACCAGTGAAGAAGAAAATAAACAGAAAGAAGGCAAAGCAGAAATTACCAAATAAAAAATGACCAAAAAAGATGGGAGTAGAAAATAACAAAAAGAAAACTTAGTAGTTTCATTCCTTTACTTCCTCTGGTGTTTTAGGATAGCAGTAAACAACTTCCCAGTGGTGTATTAGTGTTACAGGGTGGCGTCAAAACACAGAAGTGAGCTCTGAACTCAACACCACCCTCAACTGGATGATATGACTAAACTATGACGATCTAAAAGACGATAACATTATGGGAGCGCCTCACAGTATGAGAGCAGTGAACATATAAACCATTTGAAATGGATATCCGCATTTATGCACATAAGGGAGGATAAATAGGCCTTTGGGGTATGATGACAATCAGTGGCTTCTCTTCACTGACTAAATCCGAGCACTATATCTATCTGCTTGATCAAAGTTCAAATGAGATTAACATTTATATCATCATTTGTCATCCACTCACTGTTGATTATTTTTCCAGCTTCTTTATATAGAAGACTTTTCAGTGATAGTTTGGTCACCACATATATCAGATTATGACTTAAATTCTTACATGCAGCCAAAGAGTCTCATAGAAATTGAGGTTGCATCTTTGTTTTATCAAGAGCCACCATTAGTCTGAACATGACCTAATACTGCTCTCTGTTATTCTATTAGCCCATCATCTGGCAGAAATAATCTTCTTGTTAGTGCACAATGACAATAATAGCTGTTTGCAATGATTGCAGAAGGCAGAAGAAGAAGGCTTTGATTGTTCCATGTAAGGCAGCATAAGGCTCAGAGGGACGTCAGCTGTGTTTATCCCTCTGGTTATCCCTCCATCCAAGTGTTTCACTTTAACTGAAGTCAAGGCTCTGAGGGAGGAGTGCTTTAATGGGAATACAGCATTTTTCACATTTTTGTCTATTTATTCTCTTTTCTACCCTACTTCTCTTTCCAGTTTTTTTTTTATATTTACGTGAGCTGTTTTACTTGATTTGTTGTGTGTATGTGTGTGTGTGTGTGTGTATGTGAGTGTACAGACCCCCTTGTAACATCTACTCCATGAGGGTGTGTTAACAGATGTCCTCCCCCTTGTACCCCCAACTCAATTGGCAGCCTCTCCCAGTAAGGACCCTTCCTTTTTTTATATAGCGTTATCAACAGTGTACCAGTTGCTTTTAGTTCATCTTTAAAGCCCAGAAATTTCTGTCACACCAACTAAGAGGTAAAGCAGTGTCCACTGCATACAAACCGATGTAGCTGTGCACATCAAATATGATGCTTCCATCATTTAAAATCCTTTTACATCAGTACATTGATGCAGCTACTAGAAATAGATACTGGAAAAACAAAGAAGTGTTACTATGTGTATCTATGGTGTCAAATGTTCTATATTGACAGATTTTTATTAAACAGGAGAAGAATCCTGCATTTGCCTTTGGGATGAAGAAAGCAACACTTTGCATCAGCAGCATATTCATTACATGGTGCGTTTACCTGAAGGCAAGCAGGCGCTCGACCATGTGGTTTGTTGACGTCCACAGCTACAAGCTGCCAGCCCCCAGCGGCGTCTTCATGAAACATCTGTGACACAGAAGCAGCACATCAGTGGCAGAACACAGACACGCAAAAGTAAACTACACACCATTCAAATTACTGGACAAAACACACATATTAGCCCTTTGGCTACATCATCTTGAAACATCTGTGGCTTAAAAAAAGGCTTAAGGCCTTATCCACACAGATTGATGCCTACACAGGAAACAGGGTAGCTACTAAATACAGTACGTATGCCCGAGGCCCTGACACTAGAAATAAAAACAACAGATACTCTCAAATATACAAGGCAGCTGGTTAAAATACACCAACAAAAACTTAGAAGCATAAAAAAATTATAGCAGAGCTGTAGGATTATACTTGGGCATTGGAAAACCAAAATTGCTGTCCCATATTAATCTATGGTCAATTCCAGTATTTAGTGGTAATTACTTAAATTAAAAATAATAAATAGAAGACACAAAGATATGAAGTCACAATCACTCATAAATAATAAGAAATTCATGACATGGTATGTTAGCACAATATACAACATTTTATTTCTGGAGGTGATCAGTCTTTCCCCCCTATTATTATGATTATTATAATGAGTCATAATAATAATAATAATAATAATAATAATAATAATAATAATATGAAAAGGAAAGTGAGAGAGTGTGTGTGTGTCAAGGGCGGGGGACATCTAAGGAAATGATTATGATGATGAGTGGAACTTTCTGACATATGTAAAGAACAAAACATTCACATAAATGTGTATATATTTATCTGCATTCAAGATTGGACTAATTTAATATCTCATAAGTGTAAAGGCAACATTAAGAGTTGTGTGTTTCTAAACTTTCCATCACGTCACAATTATTGTGAAGTGACATTACCTCTTACAGTATAAGACCAAATTATATCCCTACTGTGTCACATCTTCCTCTTTCCTGAATACTTTGGATACAAGTGTCTGCTAAATGACTGTAGAATACCTACATCACAACGTATTGCCTTCTACCAAGAAAAGGGTGAATAAGTCTCAGTTTCCATCTTGTTTTAATCGGTGAAGACAAAACTATTTACGAGCTCGATGTTGAATGTACACAAAACAAACCCCTTATTGTGAAAAACAAAGGTTTATTTACCCTTTTCATTTCATCAGCATGGTTAGTTACATCCTAATCTCCATTTAAAGCCTCTAATCAAAAGGAACTATAGCAAAGTTAAGGATGGGAAAGTGTGGAGTGGGTTGTATCACCCAGGGACAACTCTTACACCCTTTTCTCTCAAGAGGCTGAATTAAGGATTATATTGTTTCAGCCTCTATGATTGACAGTTAAGTGTTAACCTAAAGCTAATTAGTTTTTTAACGTCCAAGATAAAGACTGGGGCATGACGATGTGATTAAAGTTTATTTTGATAATAACAGAAAAATGGCTAATTATATTTTGAGGCCTATGGCAGCGTGCCACTGGCATAAGCCTGTTCACATGAGACCTGGAGCAAGAAAGCTTTAAGTTTCATCATTTCCCAGGTTATTATTCTGAAGACTGAAAGAGAATAACATGTAACCAATGTTGGCTAATTTAAAGAAGTTTCAGAATAATTACATGTTTAAAATAAAATTATGAATCTTAAAGTTGAACTCGAACAAGAAAACAAAAGCTTTTTTCTTAGACTGATCAAACAGCAAAAAACAAATCATACCAAGGAATTCACAATATATCTTAGATATATTTGTTCATCTTAAAAATTAATTTAAACCATTATTCTAAATTCAATATATCCAATCCCCTAGACTTCCATGCCAAAAAAAGATCATTTCCAGAGCAGAAAATTTTTTTTACAGGCTGGTATGAAAAAAAAAGTTAAACTAAGGGGGGATTTTTTTTTTCAAATAGAGAGACATATCCTTTTGATTGACAGGTATCCAAAATCCTCCGATAAGAAGGCAGTGTAGCAAAAACGCAGTTTTTTAGCCAGGTAACAGCAAACTTTAGCTTTAGCCTTCCTACTTCTCTGTTAACTGGTTATCTTCAGTTAGATCAGCTTTAGCTTCGTTAACTCGTAGCTACAGGCAGCTTAGAGTTTTATAAATGTCAATCCCTGACTACTATGCCCAGAGCCCAGTTTTTGTCTATTTACAAAAACACCTGTCTAAAAACAGTTCAGAAAAATCCATGTTTAAAATCTATATAAAACATTAAACAGGATTAAAAGAACCAGTTTTAGCCATGAACAGGGATGAACTTTTGTATTGATAATCTATATGGCAAAAAAAGTTAGCACAATAACATGCTTGGTAGAGATGATAGAAGACAAGACAAAGTGAAACCCATTATTTATACAGAAGTATTTTCATATTTGAATAAAATATAGTATAATTAAGTTTATTTTTCTAGACAATGTCTCTCTGATTAAAACAATAACAACTAAATTACACTTATTTCACTGGTAATTACAAGCATTGTAGAGATAGAGTAGGTCATGGCAACTGATGCAGCTGGAGATCCCCCGCTTTTTACTTGACATGGAGTCTGGAGTAAAATCAAAAGCTTTGTTGAAAAGGTTCTGGAAGATGTGTTTTTTTTGGGAAGATGAGGGTTGATAACTATAGAACTAGAACATAAAACAATCTAAATTTGTGACTTTTCAACCAACTAGTTCAAGCTAATTTCAAATCAAATATTTGATCTTATTAGAAAAGCTTTTAATGTTACTGCTTTGTTACATATCAACTTATTGTTAGTAAAGTTGTGATACAAAGAAAATAAAAGACAGCGAGACAATGTAATGTATGTATAACAGCCCAACTAAGATTAAACGGAGAGCTGTCATTGCAATTAGTTGAAATTGACTAAAGTAAGTAATTAAGATTCTATGATTGTGGATTTTAGTTTAACAGTACACCTAAACAAACAAATAAAACAACCACAAAGAAAACAAGCATTGCAGGACTCAGTCATTTTAAACTGTTCACTGCAATAAATATTTCCTGTGACTCTCAATCAGACTTCTGCACCTGTTGACAGGTATGCTGGCAAACTGCTCATCAGCAAGGTGCTCTAATTTCTCCTGGACCGCTTTCTCTTTAAACTATCATCTGCCACCACAATTCAAAAGCAAGATTTCAGTTCACTAAATTATATGGCTTATATTCATCTTAATATAATGTCCCAAAGAGGATTTGCTTTCACATTACTGAACGGAAGCCAGCAATATATTTTTATTATGTTCAGAGTAATACACAACATGAAAAACCTCAGCTCAGATTATGAACTGTATAGTTTAAATCATATATAAATAATAGTGACTAATGTGTGTGTATGTTTACTAATTTTTTAATACAGGTGAGCTGTATCAAGTACAGCTGCATCACACTGTCCTCCAAGATTTAATGTTCTAAAATAGATAACATCATATTAGTTGAGTTGGTTGTGACTGGTGACGTCATTTTCAGCTAATCAGCTGATTTACTCACATCAGCTACATGTAGAGAAGAGCAGCAAGGACAAAGAAAAGACAGGAGAAGTACCTGGATTACATGTAAACAAATAAGATCCATTTTTAGGTTCTTTGTTAAATATATTAATTATATAGTTAAACGTAGTAGCAGCC
>JBAMIG010000013.1:6857136-6874218 GCA_037177335.1 Kiunga ballochi | reverse complement strand
TACATGTAAACAAATAAGATCCATTTTTAGGTTCTTTGTTAAATATATTAATTATATAGTTAAACGTAGTAGCAGCCTTGTTTAATGCTTTCTGCTTAAAGTGGATATGAGGTATATTCACCAGACCAGTGATGTGACTTTAATCAGTAGCTGACTGGATAATATTTGTTTATATTGTTGATTGATAGTTATTTTTGTTCATTAAAGAAAATTAATTTATCAATGTAATCTAGTGCTGAGAATTGGGATGCTGTATCATTTAAAAAAATTACACCAAATTTTTGTACATGCTATAAAATCCATCACTCATTTGGGGTTAAGCAATGGATCTTTTTAAATCCTAAATCCTCCCCTGTGGTAGGATCTCAAGTTAATAACCCCTCAGTGTGTTCTTTCTTCCTGATCAGATGCCAAACCAGACTTCCCTTCCACTGCCAAAGAGAACCAATTTAATCCCAAGCTTCTTCCATTCCAGCAGAGACAAAACCTCCTTACCTCCTTCTGATGCGTGACCTCATACTTGCAGTGACGTTAAATTATTGGAACTATTTATAACTTTAGACATTTGATTTGTTAAAGCTTCGAACACTCTTAAACCAATCACATTTTTGCTCTGTAGCTTTTATCTCATCAGGCACTGTTTGGCATTGAAACTGGCTTGCTGGCTTGCAGAGAACACACTAACCTGCCAGCAGAACACATATTTATATACATATTGAATCACTCTAAAACATTAGTTAGGGACAGCTAATATGATTAAGCTCCAGCAACATTTATCAATTTAATCCATAATTACAATGGCTTGTGACAGCATAACAACTCCACTTTGCAACCAAGAGAGCGGGTTTTTCTCTGCCTCTAGTGTTTGCAGACAATTAGGGATTCTTTCTCTAATAAATGACTAATTGAAATTATTACAAATTTTACTGAAGGAATGAAATAATAACAAAAAAAACTCTTGACTGACTTACAGTAATGACACAAAGTTAGGAAAAATCTCTAACTGTGTATGTTCATAATATCCTCGACATCATTCGCTGTATTTTTTAGTACAATTCCTGTGCATTTTATTTTGGTAGTGAGTTTTATTTCTTTTGTGTGAGCCTTTGTACAGGCAATTTTTAAAGAACTGGGAATCATTAGTGAGCGTACAGTTTTTTTTTTAAGCCATTCCTTGCAAAATGTGTTTGTGTCTCTTTTTGATTATTCAGAATTCCTGCAACTTTGATGAGCTCATCTTTGAAGAACTCAGTTTTAATGAACGACCAGACCTTTTGCACTCAATTACCAAGATAAACAGCAACAGAGACTTTTTTTATTTTCCATGTTTGAAATTAGGTCAGATTTTAGCAATACATAAGTTTAAGCATACAAGACACCCAAGGTGTCAGTGGAACATTTTGTTGTATTCGTGTCATTTTGTGTCAGAGTGTGACAGCTATACCTGTGTTGTTGCGGTAGAGGTGGTGCTGCTCCTTGACCCCCACATCTGCTGAAATTGCACTCTGATCTCAGCGAATGTCTCAATGATGACAGCAATGAACACATTCTGGGAGAGTGAAAGTTTTGCTGTAAGCCAGAGGTCATTCTACTAACAAGCAGAAATCAGCATGCCTCCAAAACACTTTAAATGTTCAACTTTCTATTACAGTTTATAAAATAAAAGCAGTAGCGAGACAGAGGCTCTAACCTTGACAAGCCATGCCAAGAAGAAAATGAGAGTTATGAAGTAAAAGTAGGAGCGCCAGCGAGGGAAACTGTCAATGGCTCTGTACATGAGGAACACCCAACCTTCCTGAGATGCAGCCTCATACACAGTAAAAATACTTGTACCTAAAAAAGGAAAAAGAAAGAAACATAGAAAAAATAAAACACCTCCTTAAGAAGACATAAGGCCCAATCAAAATTCATCCCCCTGATGTATCCTTGTGCTTCACTGAGGCATGGTGTGTTTGTGGCCATTTGAATGTCTAAATAACCACAATGCTTTGCACTAAAGAAAAAGGATACTTTAACACTTTGTAAAATGGAAGGGCAGTGTCAAGGTGGAAGAAGGGGGATAAAAAAGTTATATAAAAACAGATTGTTATTGAATCTGTGACATTTATAAATCTTAGATCAGTCATCTTATTTCTAGTCTCTTGGAATCAGAAAACAACTTTTTTCCAATCTATTCAAATATAGATCGCCAAAAACGTTCTTAGACTTTCACAAACTTAAATATCCTTCTACTGAAATTCCTTTTCTTATAATGATTGGATGTAACCTATAGTCTTTTATTCTTTTGCGGCAGACTCATTAACTTGATGAAGTGATCTCTAATGCATGTCTTTGTCACTAACAAATTTCATCTAATGTACCTAACAAACATAAATCATGCAAGCCTGCCAAACCACAAAATGGAGCGCTGGGCTGTTTTCCAGTTGCTGTCCTCTCTGCAAATGAAGTGGCTTCATTTATAACACAAAGCAAAAGAGCATTTAACTGAGAGAGAAAAAAAAACATGTCAATATTCTAACGCTTGTGAATTTTTAAAAAGTGTTATCAAGATTTCTCCTGAATGCAGCTACATGCAACAAACAGCTTAAATAACAGCAAAGACCATACAAATATTCACAGTAAACACAGTCTTCAGCTCAGCTTTGCAAAAATTGGAGTAAAAATTGGAGGATTTGATCATTATTCAGTTAATAAATACTGCTGCGGCATGAATACCTTCATGCTAAGACTACTTTTCAGAGCATTTAAGATCCAACTCTTTTCTGGAGTATTGCATGCAAAAATCTAAATAATAATATTATACCCAATTCATTAAATCCGCTGTAGCCAAGTTCCTGTCGGCTAAGGCCCAGGTCTTCTAGATTCACACATTTAAAGCCATGAGGACACTGGTAGCCTTCTCCATCCCGGGAGCAATGCGTGTCAGGGATAGCCAAGCTGTTCCATGTCACTTTACTAATAGAAGGGGAGACAAAAAAACAGAACAATTAGGTAATCAGGTATTGTACTTTAGCTGAAAAGAAAGTCTAAATGGAAAAAAAAAACATTAAAGGCATTTGAGTCTGATATCCTCCTTATCTTCTATTACCCAAAGGTACAACCAAGTACCACTTGATATCACTAATGAAAATTAATGCCTTTAAATTGCCTGCCTAGACACTCATCTAAATTGTTTATTAAGGGGTACAGAATCAGAAGGGATAATTTATTACACTATCACAAAAGGCAATCAGTAGCATAGCAGTGAACCCTGATAAAGCTAATTAGACCAAGCTGAATAATATCAACACAAAGATATCACTCTCCTAGATGGTAAGGTAAGTCAAAGCAAGAATCAGGGACAAACTGTACAGTTATGTTTTGTTGCCTGTTTTTTGTAGCCTGAAAATGCCATCTTGTCGTGCTGTGGAATGTAAAACCTGAGTAAAGGCAGCTTTCAGGTTTCTACGCCATACCAGGAGGCAAGCAAAAAGATTGTAAAAAAGATATAAGCTGACAGAGCTTTGGCTCTTTTGCCTTCTTAATCACAATATATAGAAACTAAGACATATTTAGTTAAAAATAAATAATATGGGTCAAATTTGTATTCTTACCCATATACTGTATCATTTGTTACACAATGATGGTTGAATGTTCCAAACATCTGAACTCCAAGAATTCCATAGAGTAGAAGAAAAAACAGCAAGAAGATGGAAACACTCCAGATCTGTTCCCCAGATCGCCTGTAAGAATGATAAGAAGTCATTATTTATATGTCCCTATCCCATCTGCACCATAAAGTGGGGCGCTATTTATAACAAATCTTCATGACAGTACTGTACTTGAGAATGTTGGTGATGCGGGAACGGGGAAGCTCAAAGCGGAAGTAGATTCTGAAGGCGCGGATCATTATCAGAGCTCGAGGTATTCTTAACATCCCCCATGGAGACATCTGATCCACAAGCTTTGCTATTTCAAACACCTAAAAGAGGAAGAATTTTTTTATTCTTATAGAATCAGTCAGTTATAACTTGTGTGGAGACAAAAAAAAAAAACCTTACTCTATTAAACGTATATTTTATTTTAGTTTACCTGTAGCACCAAGGAGACCCAGATAAAAAATACCATAAATCCATCAAACATACACCAGCGATCTTTCACATAGGAGTTGTCCCCCTGAAAGAGAGAAGACATCAATGCTGACACAACTTCTAAAAGATAAGAACCAGAAAGCGTTTTAAAAAGTTACCATAGAAAGCAATGAACACCATGCCCCATAGCATTCCCATAAAGATTTATCCAATGAAGGCTCACGTTTAAGGTAAAAAAAACTGCTATCAGGATCACATTTTTCAAAATGAGAAGTGTTTATCTATCTATATCTGCATCTAATCTATGTGTCTTTAGATAGCACGTGTGTTGGAGGTACAAATGCATGGGTATGTGTGTGTGCGGTGGTAATGGACGATGGGGTGTGTGGATTTGTAACATTTGTTTTTAATTATTTATGTTTTAATACACTGTAAAGCACTTTGTGTTACATTTTATGTATGGAAGGTGTTTTATAAATAAAGTTTGATTTGATTTTTTATTTTCTACCTTGATGATTCCCCTGATGTGCATCTTTGCAATCATCTCAGCTGTGTAGAGGAACATCAGCAGCGTGTCCAGCGTAAACGTCACATACTGGAGTGGAGGGTAGTGCTCAAAGGTCTTGGGGGTGTTCATACACACAGAGATGACACTGATAATGGCACAGGCCCGAAGTAAAGAATGGACCCACTGTAAGAGGAGGATAAAAAGAAGCAAAGAAAATAAAACATGTCACCATTTTTTTTTTTTGTGTGTGTTCTAATTGCAATGTTATTACCAGTAGACCATTATGTGAGTGAACTCACTGGTTTGTTGATCCAGAAAATGTCAGCACTGTCTGCAAGGGTCTCATCTGGCCCAAAATCGGTCATGGGTTGGGCCTCGACCCGCGAGCTCTGCTTCCTCTTCAGCATGCTGGGGCTTGCCGTGCTATACAGAGAGTGAATCTAACAAAAGGGAGGGAGGCGAACCACACAGTGACCAAAGCTAAATGAGGAACAGGGGAGCACTCTGGCTGCATCCAAGTCGGGGCAGTAGCATTTTAAAACAATCACCTAATATTTACCTAAAGATGCATGGGACTAAACAATGGAAAAATAATATTGACCTTCATAAAACTGGAGTTAAAGGATCAAAGATTTGATTAACCAATATATAAATAGAACACATGTTAAAGTCATGTATGAATGGTGATTGCATGTAGATACAATCAAACATTACTAAGCTGTGATGCTGATTCCACACAGCAAACTTCCCCGAATTGAATTGCCAGAGCTACGCACATTAAAACTGTACATGTTGCATCACTGAATGGCCACCGTGATATACAACGCAGCACACATGGAACACAGAACAAGTGTTTTCTCACTGGAACAGCTCCAGTAACTTACCGTTTGAAAGGATCACATACTGAACAGCAAGGCATCAGAACAATATGCTGCACAGTGTGAGGTTCGACTTGGCGTTACCTGTCCTCGTCAACAACTTTATGTATTTGTGTGAACGTGTGTATGCAGAAAAAGAAAACTGTACAGGCCGTTTCAACATAAGAACACAAGAAGAAATGACACTCTGAATGGAGACAAAGCGCACATACCAAAGGGAAAAGTAAAGCTGAAATTGCTCCAGCACTGCACATAGCATGCGATCAGGCATACCCTGTAAATAACACACAACAGTTAGTCAACATCATGGCTTATATGGTGTACAATACACTACCCACATCTACAGTACGCTCATAGAAGACAGAAATGCCCACCACGTCTGACATCAAGGCATATATGCGACACGCTCTGTGAGTGAGTGAGTGACTGACTGAGGTGTTGTGGAAAGAGAAGATGGCGTATAAGAAGACTAGTGGACTCACTGTGAGGCTCCTCATTGGTGCGTTCATCCCAAGGTCATGGGGGGGTGGAGGGACCAATCAGAAAGAGAGAGACAAGATGCAAACAGAAGAATGCCCCAAAGGTTTGGAAGTCCTGCAGCTGAAATCAGTGAATAGTAGTGGTCATAAAAGATGTAAACACACCAGCTTTTATTTCCATTAGCAGTTTGCAGACAGATGTGCTTCCATTTGGAATGAATGATTCTGATGTCACCGTATTATCAGAGATGTTATTCACATTACGTCGTCTACTTCTTTTCTTTCCAGCCACAATACACTTTGATTTGATGGCTAAAGTACACTGAAGGCAAGCATCACTTTATCAGGAAAACGTTTACAAGAAAAACACAGAGAAGGAAGAATTTTTCCCTTTTTTTTTGTTTGTTTGTTTTTAAGAAATGAGCACCGTTTCAGGAAACTATGCCCCAGTTAACACATTTAAATGTCATTTAGTTGGTGTGAAAAATATGACAAATTACTTGAGTTTGTGCCTTCTGCCCAAATCCAAAGTACAAAGTCGAAAAGTTTTTTTTTTTATTGTGATAAAACCACAATAATACAGGCTACATCTGAAGATATGTCGTGTTAAAAAATGAGCTTATTGCATTTCTTATTTAAAATATAAATCTCATAACTAAAACCACTAAAATTGGGACCGCTGGAATCTAAGTTAAAAACTTTCATTCTGATGACTAAACAGCAGCGGAGAACAGGAATACAAAGTGAAGAATACATCTGTATCACTCTTGCTTCCTTACATGTTCTCCCTAAGAAAAGAAACTGTCCATCCTAGAAAGCCCATGTAGTTAGAAGCAATTTTCCAGCATAATTGCTACACTTAACATATGCAGATGGAGATGTGAAGAAGAGTGAAAACAAAATTGCAGGTCTAAAGGCTATTATGTGGGAGTATAGGTGGCAAAGACTGCAATTACATTCCCATTTGGAAAAAGGACATGTTGCTCGCGTAGAATGATGCGGTCTCAGGCAGAATAATTGTAACTGTACGAATCTGAACATTCAAACTTTCTTGCTGAGGTCTTTTATTTTTTCCTGAAAGCACTGTGGCGGTATCCAATTGAAAGCCAAAAAATAAATAAAAAACGTAGGCAGGAATCCCTAATTGTACTGTTTGACAGATTTTATGCATACACAGGGAGTTAGATATAGATTATAATTAAATAAATCGGTTTGGAGTTCAGGAAAAACACCAGAACATGGCCTAACTTAAACACTTAAATAGCATTAAGAAGGTTGGAGTATGAGACCATTTTGGGATGTTTGTGTTGTTGTTTGGTCAGTCGATTTAATCTATAGCTGTAATGATCAGTATTTTATACAGTATAAGCAATGCCTCATATGCTGACCCCTCCTGACCTCTCTGAGCTGCTCTATTCCTACTCTGCAGCTATATCCCTCCAGTCAGTCTGATCAGTAGCTCCTGGACGTATGGAGGTTCAAACAGAAGCTAAGAAGGAACAGAACTATGGACTGAACACCCGCTTCACAGTAGACAAGCTTCCTTAAAACCTCTTTTTAAATCTTAAAATGTTTTATGTTTTGGCCTTCAGCCCAGCTGAGACTCTGTTTCTGCTTTAGTTTGCTATTGGTTTGTTTTATTTATTGTTTTTTGTTTTTAACCTATTTTTTTCATAAAATTTTTTTTTATCATTTTTAAACTATTTTAAATCTATTCTAAATCTATTTTAATCTTACTTTTTAATTTTGCTGTTGATGATTGATTTACTTTTATGTAATTTTTAATATAATGCAAAGCTCTTTGTTTTTGCCGTGGTTGCTTTAAAAGGCTTCATAAATAAAGTTTTATTTAGTTTAGCATTTAAAACATGCCAGCTGTGGCAGGCACACTTATTATCCAACTGCAGCTTTTCCAACTGTTTTCTTGTTTTTAAGTTTTCCATTTAAATTAAAGTCAACAAACATTATTTTCAGATAACAGCAGGCAGATTGCTACAGACAAAAGTAGCAATGGGGAAACATATATAGCTGAAAAATTAACTAATTAAAAGCATTTTTTAGTTATTTCATGAAACATTTTTATACCTGATTTATCCTTTAGTGAGCTCTTGAAGAGAAGGGCTTCTTTCCAACACACACGTTGAGAAAATGTTGACCTGAAGAAATAACAGTAACATTAAAATTGCAAAAATGGCAACAGGTAATGTTTGGTTTATTATTATCCTATTTCACAATGAGCCATACAGAGAAATTGTGATTAATTTAAGCCCATAAAAGATAGCATTTATGTATGATAAAGGACTGAATGTTTTTTTAATGCAATCTGTCCAGGGTGTACCCGCCTCTTGCCCGTTGGTAGCTGGGATATGCTGCAGCTACCCGCAACCCTGAAATGAATGAAGCGTTATGGGAAATGGATGGATGGATAGTTTGTTTATAAATAGAATCAAGCATCAGCAACCAAAAAGCCATACTAGAAAAACTAAGAACAGCATTGCAATCTTGCTTAATTTTCTTGCCTTGAAAGTGAACATTAAAAAAAGATGCATATTAATAACAGTGACAGGACTCAAAAATCAAAATGTCCCAAGTTTTTCACACTTTATTTAGTGCACCTGTTTAATTCCTTATGAACTCCAATTACAAATCAGTCAGTCACATGGTACAACCTCAAGCATGTAGACATAGTCCAGAAGACTTGATCAAGTTCAAACTAAGTATTAGAATGAGGTAGAAAGGGGGTTTAGGTGATTTTGAATGTGGTATAGTTGTCAGTATCAGACTGGCTGCTCTGAGTATCTGCTGACATTTTAAAGTGCAACCATTCCTCATTCTTAGGGTTTACAAAGAATAGTCTGAAAAATAAAATACCCAGTCAGTGGCACAAGGTAAAAGAAAAAAATTGATATCAGAAGACATTAAGCAGACTGATACAAGAAGAAATTAAAAAAAATAATAATAACACAAATAATTACTTTTTATAACCAAGGTGAGCAGAATATCATCTCTGAATGGACATCAAATCTTATCAAACCTTGAAATCAATGACTATAAAAAGAAACAAAGAAACAGAGAGGTGTTGTCCTGTAGGACACAGGTGTTGTCCTGTAGACAACTAGTGTTGTCCTGAAGTGCTAGAGCCATTTTTAAATAGATATTTCTCATTTGTTTCCCAGTATCATCAGTGCTGAGTTGTGGCAAAGAGCTGGATCAATCTCTCGCAGGTCAAATTGTTCTTAACAGTAGAAAAGTTTGGCAGTTCATTCCACCACTAAGGAACTTTTGGAATGTTAGTCACTTATCATTCAGTTCTTCCTGCATTTAAAGATAATAAATAAACCACAATCTAAGTGCTATCCATGCCTTAGCATCATTGCAATGCAGCTGTCTCAGCTGGTTTGTTGTCCCAGAATATCTCAACAATATGTTCCTGCTGAAATACTAAATAAAACTGCACAAACTGTAAAACCTGCACGAAGTTTAGAGATTAATCTCATGGTAGGAACACCTGGATAAATAAGGTGTTTTGTTGTTTGTTTTTAGATCTGGTTGCTTGACCTACTGAGGCTTATAAGGGCAACTGGAAAATCCTAAAACCATTTGTTGAAATTGCTTCTTTTCAACCTACTAAGCTGCTCCAATATGAACGATCACATCGAGGAAAATGGCTGTCATCCCACTAAATGTCAACCACTAAAAGTGAACCCATTTTTCCCAGAAAGCTGAATGAATGACATCGACACTCCAAGGTTACTATGGAAACGACAATGAACAAAGCAGCTATTAGGACTAAAATAGACTAAATACAACACATATGCAGTGATAAAGAAATGTATATGTCCCAAACTAATTTAATATTATATATGACAGCCTGAGCACGTGACATTGCAGTAAATACAAGACATTATTTCACCAAGGCCTACTCCGGAGGATGAGATTTCCTCCACTTCCTGAAGAGCCTACCAGCTAGCGCCAAGCAGCACCAAGCGTCAGCCGTGTCCTAAGAGCGAAACAGCTGGATGCTCATTCACGTTTATGACGAGTCTGCTAGCGGATTAAGAAAGCATTCTGATTCACTTACGAGAGGAGGATTTCGCTTATCAGCCGTGTCTAGCCCTGTCCATGACATCAGCTGTGCTCTGGATGTGCTTGGATCGTGTGGCAGGAAGCGGGAGCGCGCAGGCTGCAATCACACCAACAGGACCAGCGCGTGCTGCGGTGGCGCGCAGGCGTTTCCAAGGTAACAGCTTAAAGCTCCTAGAGCTCATCAAGTTCACCCAAATCCATTCATTTACCTCAATCGATGACCGGATCCATTTTGTCAAACAAAAACCACAATAATGACTTCCATTTTATACAAACAAGTGAGTCGTGTATGTTAGTCTACCAGATGTGTTTTAAAGCAGTATTACACATCTGGGAGATTCAACCCACTTGGGCCATATGTGATAAGCTGCTGTAACCGCAGAACACACTTTGCACACACAGCTCCTTGTTAAGCTTGTGTGTATAACATCAAAATTATCCCTAATATTTTACAATTATCATTATTACAAGCGCAATAACATATAAGTAGTTATTTGAAGTTTAAATTCTACATTAAAGGTAGGATATAGCCTACAATGAGTTGGAGAAAAAAATTAATGACAAATTAAAGAAAAGATTTAAATATCTGATACAGTAAATCAATGCAGCAGAAATATTTCTTATACCTAGTTTCTGCTTCTGATACAAATAAATCGAATCTGCTTATAATAATCATCATAAACTAATGAATGATATTTTCTTATCAAATTATGTTAGAAGTAGGCCTATTCTTCAAAAATTAAACGTCACTAACTTCAATATAATTATATATAAGATATGTTGACTTGAAGGGTTTTCTTGTTTAACTGTTTTTTTAATCTACTGACAATAAAACAGCTGTTTTGCTCAAATGTTCAAGTCTGCGAAGGCTGAACTCCAACCCTAATGCAATTTTAGCTGTTATTCTTTTCATTTTTCACCTTTTTTTCCCTGACCAAGTGTCAAGAGCTGGATTTTGGATGTTGTTTCTAATTTGCAACATCAAATGAAAAGCAAAACCTTTGCATGGCAGAGTTTGTGTGGAATATTGAAAAGGAACAAATAAAAGAAAAATTAGGGGTGGAAAAAATGAAAACAATCTGCTTCTAATTACAATTGGTGACTAAACTTTTCATTTTTGGCAAGTTCCCCCGCTTCAGCTCCTGCCCAGGACTGAGTATGAGAGTCCAGACTAATCAAACGCACTTGTATGCTGAGGACTGTGAAACTCCGAATGGACTGAGCCAGTTTAGGCCAGCCTGCTGCTCTTTTTCTCCTTCTCTGCTTTTTTCTTTTCCCTCTCACTCTCCCGTTCTGTCCTGTCTGTTTAAGGAGCGAAGAGATTGGGAAATTCCTTCAAGCTACTTTTCCTTCAGGTTTCTGTGGAATTTAAACATGCACACTGAGGTTTTGGTGCAGTCCATGTTAGTGCCGTTATTTCTGATCCTGCTCTCTACTGTTGAGGACACTTTGTTACAGTCGGTGAGGTGAGTTCCTTCAAGGCTTATGCTCTTCTTGTTTATTTTGAGGTGAGCTGAAGAGAGTGAAATAAGAAGGAAGTGCAAAGTTTTGCTGACTTACAAAGCTTGCAAAGTGAAATTCAGTTTTTTTTTAGAAAAAGCAAACAGTATTGGTAAAGTTTGTTCTATAGTTCGCTGTGGATTTTTTATACACTTGCCAGCTGTTACAACCTTGCATTCCAAGTCACATGGTGAAAGTATCAGGTTAAACTGTGTAAAATGATATCATAGTTTGTGGGTTTCAAATGATTTGCTGGGTTTTCTGTGGTGGTTTTGAAATGAGGTCTACACATTACTGACAAGCAGCACTTTTAGCTTGGTCAGCAGAGCATGAGTCTTGGTCTCAAGTTTATGAATCTGAGTCCCAAACTGGATGTGAAGTTTCCATCTGGAATCTTATGTTGCAGGAGTTTTAACTATGTTCAATCTGACCTACTGAGGCCCTGTTGTGTTGACTTAATGTGGTGTCACTTTACACTTGTTTTATGCACTTTATTTCCCATCATTATCCAAAAACACACTCATGTTTAAAGCTTGAGTAACTGTATCCTAGTGTGTATATGAAGCACGAGTCACCAGGTCATGGTCTCTTGAGATAGTTGTCAGCCCCATGACTCATAACAGAACATAGGTGTTGAAAATGGATAAATAGTGGCAAGTAATCTTTTTGTCCCGTGCATTTGTACGACAAGAATCACACACTGTGATTGCTGAACATAAGACAAATCCACTCCGTCTTCTTGCAGACAGAAAAAGGTCTTGTGTTATATTTGCATTATATCAGGTTGTATCTCCTTAGATACTTTTCATATATATATTTTTTTCTTTTTACATGGTCATACTGTTTTTGTTATTAAGAAAAAAAGTTCCACATGAGATACCAAAAAATGTGTCCTAACTGGTTTCCAATTTCTGTTCACTGAACAGCTCAGCTGGATGTTATTTAGCCTTATGAGGTGAAAGGTAAAATAAAATTGAATGCAAGCTGCAAGTCTTGAGATAAAAGTCCTTGTTTAAATGTATTTGATTGAGTTGAAATTGAATGAATTCATGACCTTATCTTAAAAATATATATTTATTTATCCTGATTTAATTCAAGTTATCTGAAATCAACTTAGAAAAATTAAACAAAGCATGCAAAATTGAATCACTTACAGAAATATATAGTGTGCCTGCACAAAATATGTTATTCCATTTATCCATATTCACATAGGTAAAAAAAACCACAACAGATGAACCAATAGGGAGCACAAAATACCCATATTCAATGGTTTTATTGTTGCTATTAAAAAAAGCAAGATTTTGAATAAATGTTCATAGTAAGTTCAAACTGTGAAGAGGTCAGCCTCCGGGACAATGAAAAAAGCTCAGTGATGGATGCCAGGAGAACAGCTGTTTCCTCGGCAGACAACATTCTTATTACATCCTCAAAGGCACATGTATTGCTGAAATAAAAAGAAAACTAGGTGACACTTCAAGTCAAGATTGAGTTAAAGCCGCAATGGAAATACCACCTCTCTCTCTCTCTCTAAATATATATATATATATATGTATATGCTCCTTTAATGTATTTGCATGTTCAGCCACCACCAAGACATTTTTCAGTCATCATAAATTTTTTACACACAGATTAAACTGTTATATATATCATATAATATTGCTTAAACCCACTCCATTTTATGTACTCGACTTTTTACGATAACCCCAAATTGGATGTCCAAGTATGTTTTACCTTGAAGTACTGTAAGTCTCCTGTACTTGACTGTTGTTGTGTTTCATTGTTGCTGCATCTGAATGACGGAAGGTATCACATAAATAAGCAGTAATGTGACAAAACAGATGGAATAATGCCAGAGATCATATGAGGCTGAACCAGGACAGTGCAGTTGAAAAATAATCAAAACCCTTGGGGAAATTATATAAATTTTATATTGCTTCTGTGTAAGAATATAGCTCATATTAATTATTACATTCATTTAAAATGTACCACACTCCTACAAAAAAGAGAACAATTGAGCCAAAAAGCCCTTATTGCTTAAAGAAAGTTTGAAATAGAGCTTAACCTCCAGACACATGGAGTCTCAGGAACATTTTAGTAACTGACTATTTGAAATGTTTTTTTTTCCTGCAAACTGCACAGCTTGGCAAAAATAAGGGCGGGCTAGAGAAAGAAGAGAATGTCAGGATGTGTCCAAATGAAACAAATCTCACAAAGAAGGCCTGAAAATTGAACTAAAGAAACAGCTGCTTGACATGCTCTTTCAAGAGTAAAGTTTTCTATTGCCATTTTTATTTTATTTTTTTTAAGTGATGGTAGCTGTTGTCTTTTTCTTGATATAAATCAAAGCAGACCATGATGTGAAGAGGTAACTTCTCTTTATTATTATTTTAATGAGTTCTTCTTTCACAATGCTGCAGCAAAGCTCGGTCAAAATAAGAGAAAGAATAATTGGAAAGAAAGAATATTTGCATAATATTTCTGTGCAATATCTTTGAAAAATGGGGATTTTGTTGTGCAGGTAGAAGCATATTTAACCTTTGAACTCTCTAGTTTTCAAAGCACGAGAACAACTGACCTTCTCTGCTCTTTTTAGCCAGGTGGGCCTTGTGTGCAAGCTGTCCACGGAGTCATCCCTCCGTCGTTGCAGGACACCTGATGGCAAGATATGCAGTGGCAGGGGAACATGTGACTGTGGCATCTGCATCTGTGAAGCCAATGAGCCCGGAAGATTCTACGGTCCTCGCTGCGAGTGTCATGACTGGGTCTGTGCTACGTACAATGGGCAAATTTGCAACGGTGTGTGTCATCATTCTCTATTTTCATTCAGATAAAACAAAACACATTTGATCACTCTTTTTTCAAAAGGATGGTGTTACAGTGTTTTCAGATACAACTGATATTGTGCACATGCAAAAAGTTCCACATGTGTTACAACTTAGATGTGAATTTTAGGGATGGTCAGTTAGAGTTGTAGGAAATCTTTTTTACCCTGAAGTCACAGAGGAGTTTGGCAAATGGACTCTCCAGCTGATGATCAGGGTCTGTTTTGAAGTGTTGCAAGAATGCTAATCCTTTTAATGTCATTCAAAAGTTTGGTCTTTAACAGCCACTCACATTGCATTTTTTGACATTTGGAAAATTGCATGTCAAACTTGGAGTGGTTTTAGAGTATTATGGTTCTGCCTGTGTTTCTTTTCTTTCCTGAAGCATCAGTCTGTATTGTGTCGTTTGCATCTTACGGGACATTGACAAGACTTTAAAGGGTTTTCTTATAAATAAGCATCTGGTTGGTTTTTCAAACATTTCCAGGACTTTTTTCTTTTGTTTTTTTGTAAAACTTATAAGTTTTGAACTAATTGAAAAAGTTCTCTAAAAACACTCATCATCAGAAAAGTTCAATGTTGGCTGGTTAGTCTGCAGTTTTACTTTGTTAGAAGTAAAACTGAGCCAGTTTAAATAACAAAATAGATAAAAGAAAATATAAAAAATAAATATAAATTAGTATTTTTCACCCAGCTAAAATTAATCTAACTTCATATACAAAAAGGATATTAAAAGAGAACTATATTAAAGAGATAGCCTGATGTAGGCTCCAGCCCCCCTCAACCCTTATTTGGAGTAAGCTATAAAGAAAAGAAATGACTGAATGAAAAAGTTGTATTATTCCTTACTTAATTAAATCTTATTGTTGTATAATATAATGTATTTGTTTATACTTTACTCTAATATTTTCTGGTTCCTTTGCCGTTGTATCACAGTGGGTTTATCGGTTACCAGTATTGTCTCATAATTAGACTGATTAGCATTTAGTTTTGGCAGGAATAGATTTTGTAGCTGTAATTGTAGTTGACATGAACACTGTTAATACTCATCAGACAGTCATTGTAAAAAATCAGCCCTGGGCTGCAGCAAAACAATAAATAGATGATACATCTGAGCTAAGCATAATTTTTAAGCAATGCCTAAAATCACAGCTCCAAAGCATCAACGTCTCATCCTTTTAAATGCTTGTTGCATTTATTCTTGTCTTCTTACGACTCCTTTTCACCTCTTTTGCATCTCAAGATGGAAAAAGAGAAAACTGAGAGCTATCACTGTTTGCATTCCATATCTTCCTTTGTTTTCTCTCACAGTGTTTTTGACCTGTACCCTTTTCCATTTTGTTGTTGTTTATTTTCTTCCCCATTTATTTTAGTTTTTTTTAGCCTAGACCCACATTATGCTGATCAGCTCTAAATAAAAGTTTGCCTGACATTTTGTAAACCTGCCTCGATCTCATAGATGAGGGTCCATTTCAGAACTTAGTGCTGAAGTACTAAACTTGGTTATTTTTTTTTCAATCAGGATTCCCGTAAGAACAACTAATTTTGTATTCATAACCCATACTACTTCGTCTCTCAGCTCTTTCCCAGTAAAAATAAGTCTAATGTTGATTTTTGGCTTATCTCCAGCTTTTTCCCTTTATCTGTTTACTCTCTGGCATTTGATAATGTGCTTGCATTTCTTTTACAAATCAACCATTGTGTTTGAAATGGCCAGTGTGTGGGCACACAGTTTCTGGCACGTAGCGTGGTGCCATAAAGCAAAAAAAAAAAAAAGAAAAAAAAAGAAGGGTTGTTTAGTACAGCTTCTCAGCCTTGACTTGCTGCTGGGCAAGGATGTCTCCAACAGTATACAAAGTGAATGCTGCTGTGTCATCAAAACGGTTCAGTCAATTTTTTTTAAGGTCAGAAAGTTGCATAATGCTTCTTGAAGCTCTTGTTTTACATTAGACGCCTTCAAGATTCAAACTAGAATCCTATAGGATACTCAGTAACACATGGCATGAGTTAAAACAAATTGATAGATTTAATGGAGCATTCAGTCTTCAATATTTTGCATATTGTATAAATGAAAAGTCAACTCAATTAGTAACTAATTGAACCTGCAAAGTGCATTAATGGGCATTTAAATGTCAAACACTAGTTGTGTTGCTTTGTCCTCTAAAAAGTACAACTTACTGTAAGAATTTTGTTCCATGTTGCATTGTTTTAACTCAATGCACTAATAAAACATCATGTTGAATGAAATGGATGTATTTGAGGACTAGTTCCAACCTGTTACTAAGGCTAGCTACAACTGTTAGAGGAGATACCCTGGAACCTGTGGGAGGGCAATCCTGTGTGATGATGCAAGGGGGGAAACAAAAGTCACATTTTCTGTGTCCTCTGTTGTCCCTGAGCTTTGTGCATCGATGCTTAATGGAGATATGTGAGCATATCGAACACATATAATGAAGATTTGTGTGCATATATATCTCTTTGTGTATGTGTGTGTGTGTGTGAGAAAGAGAGAGAGAGAGAGGGAGCATGCATGTGAGGACTACAGTGATTTATTTGGGAAGACAAGTTGGCTGCTGTGAGGAGCTCATTATGGTTCAGCAGTCTGGAGCAAAGCCCTGTTTCATCCTGATAATGGGGTTTCACTCACTGGTACACAGCCTGCCAGTGGAACCTAGATGCATCAGAAGAGAGATGGGATTTTCACATCCAGACAATCACACAAACACACACACACACACA
>JBAMIG010000013.1:6837102-6853443 GCA_037177335.1 Kiunga ballochi | reverse complement strand
CCCCCCCCCCCCCCCCCCCCCCCCCCCCCCCCCCCCCCCCCCCCCCCCCCCCCCCCCCCCCCCCCCCCACCACACATAAACCAGCAACGGAAACAAGCAAAGTGAAAGCAAAATGCCAATCCAACATATTAACAATTTTCAACAATTGCATTTATTTTAAACACATCCATCGCTCCATTGGAGATATTTTGCCAAGCTTTGCTTCCGAAGATGTCTTGCATGTATTTAGCTTTTGAATCAAATCATGATCTCGATCACTTCTTTCATTGTCACATATATAAAAGCAGCCTGTTTAAATTTTGAAAGAGTTAGGTGTCTCCTGATGAAGGAAAAAAATCTGTCTAGCATCTTTGCTTAAAAAGCATCCTTCCTGTGAGAAAAAGCTTCCTTCCTCTGATAATATATTCTTGCGTTTCTTTGGAGAATTATCATTGGTGTATGCTGGACTGGTTGTTCATTTTGCATAGGACAAACACAGAGAACAAATTAGATAAACAACCAGTTAGCTAAACAGTCCATTTACAGATTTGTTGGTTTGTGTTGCTTACTTTGTGAACATGTCAGTAGAATGAACACAGAAAATCCACACAAGTCACAAAACCATCACATCGACATTCTGCCAACAAGATGATTTCCACTCAGTCTAAACCCTTTTTGACAATGAAGCAGTTTGGAAAACAGAAGTAGACATTGATGAACGCATGAGTAATTTTTAAACGATAAATGTTAAAAATGAAAAAAACCTTTTTCCAAACATTCTCAAAGATTAACATCCCTTTCCATCGAGAAACTATTTACCGCTGTTGCTAATAGGAAGCTATAGAAACTAGTTCTTCTGTCAGAACTCATTTCTACTTGAGAAATAAACACAGCAGAGAACAAACCCAAAAGCTTTTGAACATAAATACCTTTCAAAAGTGCTCAGTTATATTTACGCTATATCCGAATGGACACAACTCAAATCAGCTTTGAATGAACCTTGTGATGGAGCAGAAGTAGGTAGGCTTTATAATTCAGAACAGAAAAAAATAATAATATCAATTCTAAATGATAGATCATGTTGTAGCTTAATCCAAACAAAATGTCACTTATTTAAACTCATGTCTTCAAAGAAACTTCACACGCTTTCGATTCACAGTTGTACCCAGAATTGCTAAACATAATTCAGCTTTTCTGTTCTGATATCAACAACCACAGTCCTAACATGTAGCATATCAAAATGACACAATCTGCAACTCTTAGTTTCTGACTTCTATCATGTGTGTCTTTCTCACTTCGTCCCAAAGGAGCAGCTCAAATATAGAGGTGCAAGTATAAGAGCAAAAATCTGTTTCCCTGATGGAAAGCTGGATTGCTAATCCTTGTCTTCCCTCCCACTTTTATAGGCTACACACTTTCTTGGTCTCTGTCGTTCTACCTGCGTGACCTCTGTCAAACCAGAGCAGACTCCACCCAACACACTTTCATGTCGGCATCACATCCAGTATAAAGTCTGTTTCACCCAAAAAAAATCCTCTTTTGATCGGGTTGAAATCTATTTGCTAGTGATAGTCAACAGCCCTTCAAATGACTGTATAGGTGGAATATACTGGAAAAAACTAGAAACATGAATGCTGGGATTCATTGCTCTTTGAACAACAATCTCAGTGGATGAATTATTACCTGAGACAGGTGTCTCCTTGATCTCTTTCCTACATAACACAAGCTGATGTGCTATTGTTTCATGCTCCACAACCCACAGGGAGAGAGAAGCGAAGAGAAATAATTACTCGCTAAAATGAGCATCATTCTATGAAGAACACAAGCAGAACAAAGGAAATGGGGAAATGTCATTTGGAGATTAAACATCAATTGTTGGCTACAAATGTGCACAGAAGCAGCCAGGGGGTTTTAGATGCTGCTTTATGTTTAGCTTTACAGTTCTGACATTTGGGATGAGCTTATCTCACACCACTTTCTTCTGCAAAAGAAAATATGTTTGTTGTATGGTTTTGAGTGTTAAGGTAAGCTAAATGCTACATAAATAGTCACTATCACAATAAATGCTAATATATGCTCTCTAAACCTCAATGGGAGTATTGGATGACTGATCAGAATCTGATTGGTTTATTCTACTGGATTTTTGGAACATAAGAAGGACTCTGACAGCATCATACTATGGTGAAATACTGCTCAGGAAGCACCAAAAAAGATAAACTGTCGACAGACAGGAACCTTCCCACCCACATAAATTTTGCCCTGGCAGACAAAGAGGGCCGTTTTATGTGTCAGAGTGATTGTCAAGTAGAGATTAATAGAGGCTGGTGGGTAGTAGTAACTTTATAATATCCAATTCAATCTTACAAGCATCACATAGAAACTCCCATCTACTGTATGAAAATGGCATGGTGAATGCAAACGGGTATATCCACAAATAAGACTGTGGGCTGAAAAAAAAAATCAAAAGATAATTATAGAGCAATTGAAATACTGTTTATTGATGCAGCAATGATTCATCTGTCACATCACTGGATAATGGCTGTACTTAAGAAAAACAAAATACAGATTTTGCAAAGTTTAGCAATAACTGCACACGGTTTAGATGTATTACAATCTTTTGTTTTACACTCTTTAGCTTTGTGATGTTGCTGTTTTTAAAGTGTGCTTTCCATATTCCCCTTTTCCTTGAACATGTCCTCCTGAGACGTATCAATAATGAGGAGAGACAGGATTGCATGCTGTTAATGACTGATGGATAGCCCTTGAAAAGGACACCACATTTACATGACGAACGAGTCAGGAGAGTGATTGAGCATGACATGCAAGGCTCCTCGCTGCTAAAGGCAATGAGAGCAACATTTATAATAACTTGTCAACAGCCTTCATTTGCATCAAATGGTTCGTCCCGTTTTTCACATTACCCACTGTGGCCATCAGAATGATGAGAAATAATGACAGACTGCTTTGGTGGCTCTTCTGAATGATGTCAAATGTTCTACAGAGTAACTAATGTGGGATGTTTACATGTTATTCTAACTTTTTTTTAACAAAAAGGTGTGTAAAGCTAGTAAAATGAATATGAAAAAACTGCTTATGACGTGTCAAATACATATTAAAAGAATGTATTAAAAAAACTGTATTGCATAGAAATAATTTCACATCCACTGATACATTCCTATGGTGCAAAATAAAGTATAACTATACAAACATCCAAGCTGTGAATTGTCATCTTATCTATTCAAAAGAGCACATGTATTCTTGTGTTTATGAAGTTGAAATAAAGCTAGCAGAAATGGGCATGATTTCCTATCTCTGATAAACAGCATGTGGTGTGTTTCCCTTTAGACCGCGGCTACTGTGACTGTGGGATGTGTGAGTGTGATGAAGGATGGTTTGGCGATGCTTGCCAGTTCCAGGAGGAGTGTAGCCTGTCGAGCAAGAAGAGCAGGGAGCTCTGCAAAAACCAACAGGGGGTGGTCTGCTCCAACAGAGGTAGAAAGACCAAACACTAACATTCAAAATGCACTCAACAAATCTGTTTTACAAGCAAAGGATGGAAGCAAGAGAATTCAGTCAAGGATTAAGACATAAACTGAGACAGTCACACGTGCATATACTAATAATATGAAATGATATATTAAAATAACTTTTACATTGCAATTATTTTTCACCAAAATATTTTATTTATGTTGGAAGAGTACTGAAAAACTTCTCACCAGCACACCTCAAAGATTTTCAGTGTGGTTCAGGTCACATGCTCACATGCTTGTACAGAAAGCATAGTTTGGTCCCTGCATCAGCTCATTCTCCTCTTTTCTTTTCTTCACTCCGGAACAGGATAAATCTGGTCTCAAATCACATGACCTTCTTACATTGCATCATAACCTAATCTGTATGTATCAAATTGAAGCCTTTTCTCTGGTAAGCCTCGTGATTGGTGGTTTTCTGATAGCTACACAGCTGTTTAGTCCTAATCCATTAACATAGTGCATGTGCAAATGTTTTTCCTTTTACTGTTGAACATAGACCCTGAGTTCTCATGGTGTTTCTCTTTCACTTTAATTAATTCAGTATTTAAGTGATCTCTGATCATCATCTGTATAGATTTTATTTCAAGAAGACAGCTCCCAGTTATCCTACCAGCTGTTAATAGTGCGCTGGATAGTTCTTTACCCAAATTTAGTAGTTTCTACAATCCCTTAGATGTTTTTTCTACTTGATGCACGCATGACTATTTCTAAATAACTAATATATTTTTCATGAGAGTGGGGTGCACCTATCCGCATGGCTGTTAAAGAAATTTAAAGCCACTCATTGCATCAGCTGAGGTTAAATAATTTGCTATCAGTTGAAAGCTATTTGCTATTGTAATAATAATTCAATAGGAGGCTTGTAGCTATTTTCCTTGTTTAAATTCTGTGGTCACCGGGTAGTGTAGTTTGTCCAAAATGGTTTAGAATAAAAGTCTGACACAAACCAGGAATTATTTTTGCCCTCAGGTCAGGTTCTCATTAAAACAACTAAAAACAACCTTTTTTTTAAAGGGGTAATTATGATTGTTGATAAAAATCTAATATAGAAAATTTGATATTCTGGAGAATAGTAACTTTTTTTGTCTAAAGTTTTATAACAAAAGAAGAACATAACACTTTAATAAAGATAAATACATTTTCTTCTATGGGTTATGGATGTGTGTGATTTTTTTTTTTTTTTTTGTAAAATGATAATTTTTTATATTTATCAGTCCGGACTAATAACAAAAAAAAAATCCCATTCTAAAATGCTAAAGCGTGCCTTTGTCATAATATTGTTATTTAAAAACATTTGTTAACTTTTTTTTAGCCAATATTACAAAGAGTCATTGTGAAGTTCCAAATAGCCACTTAGACCTAAAGGTGATCCAAGAATTTTGCGCAGCATATAGTTTTTGTTCTGTTTGTTTTTATTTATTTTTAGTTTTTCTCATTTTTTGTTACTTTAAGCAGTACATGTAGCTGAATCCACATATAGAGATAAATGAGATAAAAGAGAAAAATGCTCAAATGATATGCTTAAGAACTGATTGTTGAATTTGGCCTTATCTCATGTCACCATATATGTTATTCTCAGTGCGTGTCTCATTAAAGATTCCCATTGTGAGGTCAGGTCAAGGTTTGAACTGTTTTTCACACACTGATAGCCCCTCATCCACCTGAGCTTAACCTTACTCCTTGCCTGCAATACCTCCAGGTACATGAGAGATAAACATGTCTGCATGGGTCTGTGTGTATCAATATGCATGTGTGTAAAAGCATGTACTGTGCAGGTTGAAGCTTGATTAATTATGTAGAATTGCAAATTTATTCACACCATGTAGCTGTCATTTTCTTCTTTAAAACACGATAAAAAAAACGCGTGACACTTGCATACAAACAGAAAACCACCACGTTTAGTTTTTAAAAAACACCCGCTCAGACCCATTTGCACTTGATGCACAAACAGCTTGATGCGCAGCAGCTTGCACGACCCAGACTCAAGAGCTTTGAATTAAAACACTGCGCAGACACATCCTCAAATGTCTCAAGAGCCACTTATGATAAAGATGAACACAAGCCCAGAACGTTGACCTTTTCCTACTGATAAGCTTAAATTGTGCCTGAAGCTGGTATTTTTCACAGGAACCTGCCACTGTGGTAGCTGCATCTGTGACAACAATGATGATAGGGGCTTGGTAACGGGACACTTCTGTGAGTGTGATGACAGTGAATGTCTCGATGAAGACACAGGAGAGGTCTGTGGAGGTACGTTGACAACTGATCCTCAAAACATTTTGTTTATTTATTAAGAATATCCAAAAACTTAAAACCAGAATTTGGAAATGATGAAATATTATTGAATTGTGTGTGTTTAATATGCTTCCAGGCCATGGTCAGTGTTACTGTGGAAACTGTTACTGTGCTGCTGGTTGGCATGGAGACAAATGTGAGTTCCAGTGTGACATCAGCCCATGGGAAAGCAAGCGGAGATGCACATCTCCAGATGGCAAAATCTGCAGCAACAGAGGTCTGGTCCCCATTTGAAAGTCCATACTCAGTCTCCAATATCCTGTTTTAAAGCAGATTATTTTTGATATGGTCGTTCTTGTAAAATTTAAAAGATTTAGTTTAAAAAAAAAAACCCTGAATTAATTATGTTTATTATGTTAACAGTACACAGCACAGATGAGTGGTGGTTAACACTGTGGCCTGGTCACTAGTTTGAGCCTCGGCTAGGGGGAGGTTTAAATAAGTGGTTCTTCCTGTGTACGTGTGGGTTCTCTCCAGGTGATCCAGCTTTCTCCCAACCTCAAGACATGCATGTTAGGTTACTGTACTTGTAACCTAAATATATGATGTCATTGCATCATATCAATACATTACAAAGACATAAAATACTGGAAGTATAGTACTGCTGTATGGAAGTGCATTTTATGTTTTGTTAGCACAGCCTCAGATCCATTACAGCACAGAGCATCACAATAATACTTTCAGTACAATTATGTTGCTAGGAAACAGGAAACAAACATTTTAAATTGGTTAAATTTAATTTCCTATCTCTCAGTTCGAATCATCAAGAGGACGAAGGACACTTATCCTGCAGTCGTGAAACATTGTGTTCTTTTATAATCTCGGTTTGTTTCAGCTCTCTGCCTCTTGCAGTGCACAGATTGTTCTAGTTTATATCAAACCCTCCATTAGAAGAAATAACAATAAGAATGAGCAAATAATCCTCTATTTATTTAGAGTATTCATTGTATTTATATATAAAATGTTATTAAGAACATGCTTTCATCAGTGGTTACCAATTGCACACATGCTACTTATAATTAAATTTAAGATTAAAAAGGAGTGGAATCAGGATCAGGAGTCCATTCTCATGTGGTAGATATCATTTTAATGTCAGCATGTCTAACAGGAGATCACTGGGTTAATGCTGCTCTCATTTGATGACTGCAGATGAAATAGAGTCAAGAGAGTTATGATGAAAAAGGAAACCCAGAGATCAGATTACTTTAAAAACATTATATACTGTAAGCCTTCAGAGCACGGCAGACAGGCAGTCAGAGAAATAGCTGCTCTAACTTAACTCAAGTGATCCTGTGGGATTACAGTAAATCTCTCTAAAATAATTACAGTAGACTGGCAAAGGGCTGCCTAAGTAGTAGGGTGAATAGATAGGCTACATAAGAGTCCCAATTGCAGAGCTGGGATTTCTAGTTAAGTGCACAACTGTCACAGCATGAAGAACTGCAGAATGAAAAATGGTGAATATGGTCAAACAGCCTGCTGTATGAGAGACAGAGCTGCAAATGTAGTTTTAAGAACCTTATTATTGTTTTAGTTTTTGTTTAAAAGGTTCTTATAGGCAACTTTATGCAGTAGTTCATCAGCTGGGCAATATTTTCTTATTCTGATTTTTAAAAAAAACATTGATTTAAATCACCAGATCAGTGATTTTAGCCGATATGTTCACATGAATGTTAGATAAAGTAATCTGAATACTGTATAAATGATAAACTGATTTAATATAATCATAAGGTATTTGACCAATGAGATGCACAAGTATTTGTTTAACTCTTTCATCTTCTAACATTCTTTTTCTCTGTCACCATATGTGAAGTCTTCCCTGAAACTGATGAAATCACATAACACCCCCCCACACACAAACACACACACACACACCCACACCCACCCACACACACACACACACACACACAATGACTCATGCGTGTGCAGAAATAACAAACACCACAGAAAGGATTGGAACAGCAATATATGTGGTTATTTGTTCCTGCTGGTCCAAAAGGTGTAAAAGGTGTCAAAGGTGTAGCCTAAACCATCTTCATTAACTGAGTGCATTGCCAATCAGAGAAACTGATATGTTTACCTGACAAATTTATATTCCGATTGGACGTTTAGTCAGATCAAAAGTACCCCATACAAACACGGCTATTCTCTATTAATAATGTGTCACCACTGTAGCTGTTTCTATCATGACTCTTTCTCATGCATTGTTGAGTAGCAGACAGAGTGCAAACTGACCTGTTTTTGCTTCATGTTGAATTAATTCAGTGAACACCATGAAAACCAAGAATGCTAACATCCGTTGTCTTAAACAAATGTGCCTAATCTGTGATTAAAAACATGATCTGGCGAATTGTTAAATACAGCCTGAAAACTTGCTGTAATAAATGTACAGTCTTCAACTGTCATGACAAAAGCGATCAGAAAAGGTTCACATTCATAAATAATTAACCTTTAACACATGCTTGTGGAAAGTACAGCTCAATACAATGGAAAGCTACATTGGACACTGATGGGGTTATAAGTGTTTTTCTTTCCGTGGTATATGGAATTATTAACCCTGCATTGATCCTACTTTAGAATAATGTTCTTTAAAATACAATGGATTTGTTCTTTCAAAGCATATTTCCTGCTAAAAAGTCAACTGGTCAAGAGAGATGATTATATAACAAAGAGGTGATTTGAATCCATTATCATGTAAAGTCATGGATATGTTGAATGTTTTATGTGATGCTATAAAATGTCTTTACTCTCCTTTGCTCATCAGTATCCTTCATCTTCTACAGACTCTGTGATAAATGGGTGAATGATCTGACTGACAGTGCCCAATAGATAATTCTGTTTTATCCCAGCAAACTGTCAAACCCCCTCTGTCTGCAGGGTGCACCTGGCTTCCAACTAGACATTATAAAACATAACTGGAGGCTAAATACATGACTCTATATATAATATTTCTTGATCAAAAAGCATGATATCATTATTATGTTCGGCTTAGTGTGAAGGTGAAGGTTACTTTTGAAAGAAAATCAGGATTATGGTTAAAACAGAAAATTTACTCTCCTAGTTTTTCTTTTAACAGGACATTTACAAACATAAAGCTTTGAGGGTACTTAAATCTGCTCTGTTGGGGCATACTTGTGACATTTATGGCTAACAACACAATTTATTTCAGGAATTCAGGATTCTTAGGTGGCGAGAGAAAACGAGCGTAAGACCATGGGCCAGACATGCGCCAGCCACAGCCCACAGGCTTGCCAGCTGGCCTGGTCCCCTGGGGTTCCCCATGCTCTGTCTCTACTGATAAGAGTAAATGGGATTTCCATTGGCTGCAGCTCAGCTGACGCCTGGGCTAAGATGTTAAACAAATTGAGTGGGAAGATACAGATGAAGGACAAAAACTACTAAGACATGTTGGCAGCATGCTTTTGCCTGGCATTAAAATAAGATATTTAAAAATATTCTTAAAATATATATTTATTTGATTATTATTCTTTTATTTATATGACAATTCATTTAATATATGGCTACATCTTAATGATGTAGGAAAACAAACAACTGTAGGTTTAAGCCTCAGATCTATCCAGCAAATAAAATGTAAATTCACCTGTCTGTGTTTGCTGTGCACTTTAGGGACGTGTGTGTGTGGGGAGTGTAACTGTTATGATGTCGATCCCTCTGGTGACTGGGGAGATATTCATGGAGACACCTGCGAGTGTGATGAGAGGAACTGCCACTCAACATACGATCGATACACAGATGACTTCTGCTCGGGTCAGAACAATTTTTCTTTCTTTTTTTTTTTACACCTTAAAGATAAAACAAGTGACAGGTTTACTACACATGTCAAAGTGGTATTGATCTCATGTAATTACTGAAACATACCCTGAGACATCATTTTCTTAATGTTTTGCAGTTTGCAGGTAAAGAGATGTCAAGTAATGGATCTGTACAATGTTTCTGCTTCCAGCACCAACATTCCTTTGCTCTCTCCTGCTAATAATTCGGTGCACTCCGTTGAAGTAAATTGTCAATGTAACTTCAAAAAATCAACTTAGAGTAACTTAGAGCATATAGCAATGACCGCATCTTTTTCTATTAATAAAAAAAATAAGGAGCAAAGTTATACTAATCCTGCAGTTCCTCATTAAATTTAATTTTGTGTTCTCTTGGTTCCATCATTTAGTGTCTAAAACAAACCCAAGTCTCCACCTAAAACGGCATGTTCACGTCACACCATTATAACCTTAACAGTCCTTGACTCCTCTATGATTTGAATTTCTCAGTAGGCGAAACCCCTCTTCTGCTTTGGTGCAGACTTTCCTCCAACTCTTCCTCTGTCTTTTCATCAGGTCATGGCCAGTGTAATTGTGGCAGGTGTGATTGCAAGGAGGGATGGGCAGGGAAGAAGTGCGAGCACCCTCTGTCTTGCTCCTTGTCTTTGGAAAGCAGTATGAAGAAGTGCAGAGGAAAGTCCAATTTGCCCTGCTTCGGACGAGGTAAAAGTCTTTCAGTTTCCATGGTTACAGCAGGGGTTCTTTTTGTGCACTCATCTTTTGCTGTAAGAGTGAATTTCTAGTGTTTCAAATCCTCATCTCATCCTATCATCAATGGTCTTTATATATATTTAGAATTCTTAAAAATAAAATGCAAGTAGTTTGTTAGTTGCTCAACTATGTATATGATTTCTAAACATCTTTTTGGGTACGCATAATGTCTTATGTGTATCTTAAATCTCACGTTAAATTGATACTTATTCAGATAATTCAGTCAGATTTATTTGCAGATTTAATCAAAATGAACATGAGTAATTCAGGAGTGGGCACAGTAAGGTCTGCTGTATTCTGCGGGTCTACCAGTGATTCAACTGAATAATGTAGTTGGAGGTGGGTGATATCATAAAAAACTCGACCTACTTGCTCTCAAAGCTTCTTGATTTGTTCAGGGTTAATGTAAAGCATTGATTTCATATTTCATTTGGCTGTGGAGGAGGTCAGTGGGGAGTCCACAGCCTTTCAGCTGCTGCTTTGTTCTGGATGAAAAGCAAAGCTATATGTGCTCTGTTGTCTGTTGTATGTAGCAGCTACAGATATCCTTCACACCCATGGCTGCTGATTAAATCAGAAACCTGAAACCGCACAGGGCAAGGCTGCTGCCATGGAGATAACTACATTAGAATAAAGTAAACATCTCTGTGGGCCAACAATGCAGCAATGGCAGCAAGTGCAGACTCAAAATATTCAACTAATTTGATGTTCTTTTAATATATTAATTATTCATTACATATTGTGTCATACAAACATTTTTTTGACAGCCATAAGCTAATAACACAGTGAAGTTGAGGACACATGGCGCTCCCACTCACATTATGACAAGGCAAAGATTAACTTGTGCTGGGAGAGTTAATTAACTTTAATTCCTCCAGCAATACCTTTAAATTATCTCCAAATGCTGCAACAAAATGGAACTTTAAATTACTATGTGCAATAGAGAAAATTAATGAGATTTGTGAATGCCTCTTTTTCAGTCTGTTCTGTTAACAATACACATTTCTTTCACTTTTTTCTGCATACACTTGAATAACTAATGTACAATGTGAGCTAGGAATATAACTGGTAAACATATTAGGAGAATCAAAGTTTCAAAAATCCACCTAAGGCTAAGAGTTTGTAACTTTTACATGAAAGGAAAAAACTATGTAAGCATTAAGATAAGTATTATCTGCAAGTGATACATTTAGCAATATCTGCTTATGGTTTTTCTTGCTATAATTTATAATAATTTTCTTAACTCGACAATCTGAGAGTGAAAGTCTAAATAACTGGATTCATATATTTATGTGTGTGTGCTCATGGTTTCAAGTGTATTCCTTTATTTTCTCCGTTTCCATCGAGCACACATTTAGCTTAATGTTTGGATATTCAAGACATTTGAAGACAAATGAATTCTTTGCATGGTTTTGATGGCAGAACTTAAGTAAAAGTAAAGGAAGCCAGGGAGAAGAGATTCAGTTTGAGAGCATGTGGAACAGAGAGGGAGACAGCAAGCGAGAGAAAGAGGGAAAGTGAAGGAGACAGACGTTGAAAATCACTTAGGCATGGATGAAAGCGGCTGGTACAGATGGCAGCTTGAGCGGAAAAGCCTTGAAATTTGAAACAGCAGTTTCAGAGCCCTTTTTCCTAAGAGACAGAGACAGAGGCGCTTGTGGATAGTGCATTCCTTTTACTGTGGTATTTCCTCAAGGAAACACCTGCTTTCAACATCTTTCTTGCTGATTCTTGGGATTCCTCTCTGAGTTCCAGAGTGGCCTGAAGTAGACATTAACTGTGGAATTTCAGCACTTTGCAACTCACTTTTCTGTATTTGTTTAAACCAGATACTATAATAGTCTGATTGAATATCTGGATTTCCCTCGCCTTATTATTCTTTATACTTTTTAGGTAACCGCCATATAGTCAATACATCTTATTGGATAAACCCCACCCTGTGGATGTGATGGAATAGAGCACATAAGGACATCCTTAGACTAAATGTATTACTAAGGTATTATTTTAAACTAGCTGTAACAAGAAATAAGATTAAATTAAGACAAAACAAATGAAAAAAAATAAAAAGATTTTGACAGTGATATCACAGCTGCTTGTCTATACGATTAACCTTTGAATAAATCTTTCAGACACTAATTCTTCCTGGCGATCACTGCTATCAGCAGTTTGAACATTTATATATTGCATCAACATGTTTGTGATTGTAAGAGTTTTGTTTTCATTCAGGTAATTGAGACAAGAAGGATTGTATAACTTGGTCTTATCGTCAATCACCATATAAACCCTGATTATTCATAAATTGATAAATTATTTGTTTATGACATCACTTGACATATGAAGAATCATAATATTAAAACATGGTCACAGTCACAACAATAATCTTTTTTTTTTGTCTTGGTATTTTTATTGCCACATCTACTGGAAAGTCAGAGCAGGATAGTCTGAGGGACTCGATGTCATTAAACTGGGATTATATAAAGTTTGACACTTTCAGCTTTCCACCATTGGCTTGGTTTGTGTATAAACTGCACTTAATTTAAGCAGATCAAACCACCTGGACAACAAAACAAATCTTCCACCATTGATATTTACATAATAACAGCTTTGAAGGTAAAAACTACAAATCAGGATATGATATCAAAATATTATGCAGGTTGGTTGCTGATTTTGTTTTGGACCCCAAAAAATTTTAAGCTGATCAGTTTGCCTTTATTGTGATTTCCTGTTGAAACATGTCCAAACCTAGTGCTTATTGCAAGGAAACTTCTCGCATCACTTACAGCCAGTCATATATTTTTCTGCTTCTTATTGTACAATTAAATTTTTTATTGCCAATAAATACATAAATAACATTGTGATAGATTGGCAACCGATCTAGAGTGCATTTGCCTCTTGCCTGAATGATTGCTGGGTTAGGCTCCAGCTTCCTGCGACCCTTAATAGGATTAAACAGTTAAACTGTTTAAACATTAATCACATTTGATACAAGAACAAATACAAAAAAAATAATGTGATGAAGAAAGGAAAGTGTCTAGGTTGGGTTGTGTGTTATACATAGCGAGTCAACTCGGCTCCAGATTTCAATAGTAAACATCAATGGGTCACATTTGGTCATTATAATGCATTTGGGTGGGTTCATGTTGGTAAAATTGGACCCATGCAAGAAAATCTGTTTTGTAAACAAATGTTGTTGGGTTTGTTTTTTCCCCCCAGCCAAACAACAATCTGCATCACTTTCTTCTTATTCTTGATGCTTTTTTTTGCAGTAGGTTGAGACCCCCAGCTTTCAAGCAGTTTGCTTCCTTGGTGCAAATAAAAGTGTGGTTGGTTTTCATACTGGGCCAAACTAATCATACAATCCTCCGAAACAAAACCACAATTTGTTTAAAGCGAACCAAACAGTCACAGTGTGAACGTGCCCTTAGTCTTACCTTACCATTGCATACCAATTATCTTGCACTAAACTGTCTTGCACTAAGATCCACAGATCTGTCATCTAGTGGTGGGAGGTGGCATCGGGGTTTAACCTCTCTGGTAATATAGCTTGATGCTTCCTTTTGTACATTAACTCTTGCTTATTTCAACTAAAGTTGTCCTCATCTGGTGAGGTGTTCACCCAGGCAGCATGTTAAATTAAACACACAAACACGGACTCTAATGTGGATTGTTTGACAACTGCAGAGATAATCGATAAGGCAAGGTAAATATGACATCACCAGTTGCTAAGGTAACTGAGTCCTCTGACCAGATGGTGGTATGTTGTATTAGAGGCTGAAAGGAAGATTGCTAAGTGTTTTTGTGTGTATACAATTGAGGTGGACATAAAAACTGACACTGTTATGACACAGAAAAGACATCAGATGATGCTGGCAGTCAAGTGACTGTCTTTTTTTTTTGTTCTGCACTATTTATTGTCACTAAATCCACTCAGTGAGTCATCAGGATTTAAAGCACGACAAGCACGCATCACAAATAAGATTCAGGTGTTGTCTCTTGCCATTACAAACATGTACGTTGCGGGGCAACAAATGGGATAAAATGCTCAGTGAAAAACGAGTTTGCATAAAAGAGATATCAAGCTGCTAAAGAGAGAGAGAGGAAAAGATGGGGGAGGATAAGAACTCAGTGAACTGGAAAGTCTTTTTTGTGTAATTAAGTTCCTGGGTGGCCAGGTGACATGAATCACTTGCGGATGTTTGGAAGGTGATCAGCTGCTGTTCGGTCTTTTGTTCCTGTTAGTTAAGCATAGAGCATAAAATGAGATAAAAAGTGAAGAGAAAAATTATGCAACCTAAAATAAACATCATTCAGAGTACTATTATATATAGTTAATGTGTTATTTCCTAAATACAGCCAAAGTTATTCTTGGTTTATTTTACAATAAGAAAATCAAAAATGAACATTCTTATAGCCTTGCATTGTAGTTTTTTGTAAATTAATTTAACCCCAAAAATGATGCCGACCGCTTCATTTGCCATTCGCTGCCACAAGTAAGAAAAGCCACCATTTATCAGGGAACTCATCTCTGCTTCTGCAAATTTGATACCTAAACAATTTTCTTTCTATTATTAATCAAATAAACAGCCAAATGTTGCTGGATCAAACAATCCTTCTCCCTCCACCTTGTTTATAACTTTACAAACACTATAAAATGAGGCATTAATACCATGTTTGTTTGTTTCTTGTTTCCCTAACACCATTCTCATCTAGTTTCTTTCCTCCCTCACTGCGCATCTGTGACAGTTAAGAAAAAAGTTGGTCCAGCCCAATTGATTACTGGCCAAATGATATCAAAAAATGTTTTTTAGTTTAGTTAAAAGCAGCATATCTAAATAAGTCTAGTTAACATAATAAATGCTGCCACTTCATGACAACTTGCTCAACATAACCCACCACATGTATTCTCCTCCATTGAAAGGAAGCAGCAGTACTGAATTCCCTCCACTATAAATCTAGATATTCAGATTTTATTGTTTATTTTTCGCATTTTTATTTCTTTAATGCTTCCTTTAGTACTATATAAAATGTGCTGTTACCGTAAAAAGATTCACATCATCCTGTCTTAGAAGTTCAACTTTCATTCATCTCTTATAAAGCTTATACTCTCACTTCCATCCATTTCAGAAATCATTAGCACCTATGATCGCAGCTACATATTTAAAGTAAGAAAACAGATTTTTGATTTTGTTAAATTATCTGTAATTTTATGTCAAATCAACACATAAATGTTTTGACATTCTTTGTGGTAAAAACTAAATAAGTGTACAAATGCTCCCCCTGCGTCTGCTATACAATGTCTGTATGTGCAATATCATTTTCCTAAAATGAACATGACCATGAGCTGCCTAGTAAAATGGTCAGTGAGCAGGCCTGCTGATAAACTCCAGTGGTTTAAAACAGATTATGTTTTTCTAATGAGCTTCACCATTAGCCAGCATGCTCACTCCCAGTAGTATTATCCACCAACAGTTCACTGATTGAAGTGGGGTAGCAACATCTTGAGGTGTGTGTACGTGTAGCTGTGCGGCCAGATAGGATGTTTATTAGAGTGACTCATTTCCATGTAAAATTAGGAGACATTTGTTTGCCAGATTGGGCCTAGTTTCAAAATTGACCATCAAATTAAGCTCTAAAATTCACAGATTGAACAGAAAATTTAAGAAGCACAAATTATATAAAAAACTTTTGAACAGATGAATTTATCTCCATCAGTTGTAAAAAAATATACATAAAAGGTTCTGCTATTAAAAAATGCTCAGATGTGAGAAAATGTCTCTGTTTTTCCAGGTCAGTGCCAGTGTGGACAGTGTACTTGCCTCCCACCTGGGGACGATCGTGTTCATGGCAAAAACTGTGAGTGCGATGACCGCCAGTGCGAGGACATTAGTGGAGAGGTCTGTGGAGGTGAGAGCGCACACACACACACACACACACACACACACATAAGGCTCTGCGTCAGTAACTGGATATTGACAAAACTTTGCAATATACACAGG
>JBAMIG010000013.1:6808634-6818642 GCA_037177335.1 Kiunga ballochi | reverse complement strand
ACAGTCCATGGAATAACTTCATCACCTTTGTAAAACGTAAGGAGGCTGACAATTACATATTTACTATAACCACTGTACTCCTTTAAACAACATGTCGCTGTAGTAAAAAAAACAATTGCTGCCGTCTGCAAAGGCTAAACAACTTCCGGGTTACAGCTGTCACTCAAAAACTCACCAGCCAATAGGAATGCGCCCCTGAAAGGTTTGTGTCAGAACTAAAACCAAACAATCAAGAATCAAAACCAAAAACTGTGAATCAAAAACAAAGAGAGAGAAAAGAGAGAAAGAGAGCGAGGAAACTGAAAAAAAAACTACTGAAAATAACTAAACAAAAGCTTAGTAATTTTCATGATTATTCATAATATTTTATTTTGAGATAATATATTTTTCTTGAGTTTTAGTTTTAATTTTGTTTATTTGCTCGAGTCTTTTGGAATTTTTTAAACACATTCAAGTTAACTTAAATGAATGATTTATTCTTCACATTTTAGAGAAATGAAACAGATGTCAGATTCATAATTTATAGGATGGAGGTCACCTGGACAACCATCACCTTTATTTTAAGCTCTAATTGTAAAGAACCGTGTGATGGTGAGCAGAAAGGGCTTTGCCAGGTGAAATGAACTTCATACTTCTACCTGTCTGGAAAAGAATGGAAGCAGCAAAGAGTCCTTTGCTATGATCATCTTCAATGGAAAGTATCATTCATTCTCTCCTTGAACCTAACTGTGCCCTTGATTTAAGTGCACCCGTTTCACCAATTAGTTCATGTCCCCAACAGAAAAAATATATAGTAAGGCTTTGAAACCAGGACACAAGCCTTAGGAAGGTCAGATCATGTGGATGTCATTCCTGAATTCCTTTTAATAAATTAAAAATCTATTTGTTTTACTTTCCTCTTGTTTTAGCATGGATCAATCTTTTCAAATATGCGTATGCTTTCTGGAATTTAATTGTGACTTCTGAGCTCGTGCAGATAATCACAGAGATAATCATCCTTCATCCTTCAGACCTCGATCTGGCATTGACGAATGAACACCAAAGCACCACATCTCTCTCTCTGCTGTTACCAATTCATCTCCAACCAGAAGGGTGATAAAACCCCTTGCCACCCTTTCCACCCTGCCTTACTAAAAATAAAGGCATTCATTGGGGGTGTATTAATCAAAGGACACTCATCACAGTGGAGGACTTCACCATGTCTGTTTGGAGTGTTTCACACTGATTTGCTTCATAAAACCTCTGACATTATATAGAAATCCTCTGAGTCACCCTGTGTTGTTGCACTTTCAAAGACTGTAGTCTGAGAAAATTATGCAAAGATCAAAAATAAAATAGACTCTTTTTATGAATAAAGTCTATAATATTTGCAATTGTTACTTTACTCTCTTTTCTCTTTTAATGAATAAACAATTATTATCTTAGATTATCTCAGATAAATAAACAAAAAACAACAATGACAGTTATAGAACATTATAATTGTTTTAAAACATAAACACTGACTGGCCAACCCTAAAGGCAGGAGTGAAAGTTACACATTTACCTTTTGTCTTCTCCATAATTATAATAATGCATGTCGCAGACAAGTTATTCAGAATGACAAAAACTGTCACTTGCTTTCCCTTAAAACTGTCTGCAAATTGTAATTCAGTGGAACTGGGTAATTAGCTCGCTAGTGAATTACTGCCATGAAAGCTCATCCTCTGGACAGTATATGGCTAAAGCTGAGTAGGAAGAAACAACTTGGATGACAGTAATGATCCTGAAAAGGCCCTGGCTGAGTATCCTTTCCCTCCTTGCTCGAGGACTTGTGGGCCTTTCTGAGAGATGCTAGGGCACAAATGCGTGATGCATAACAACAGCAACAGCTGACGTGCCATAAAACTCAAGAAGAGCAGCATGTTCAGTTCCAGTTGAAATCAGTCAAAGTGGCTGAGCACGCATTAAAATGTCAGCATGGTGAACTGCTGCATAACACGGGCATTGTAAAATGTAAGTAAATACTTTTACTTTTTCCTCATCGAGTGAGCTGTTCCCCAGGTTGGTTTAACTGCTGAAATAGGACACATAGCTCCAATGCCAGTCTGGGTTTACAGCAGCAGTCATTACTTATGTAAAACCTACAAAACAGCCCTGAGTAGAAGTAATCTCACAAGCCAGTGCCAAGGTCATTAATGTAGCTAATCGAATGCCTTTACACGAGTGCTTGTTGTTGAGCATGTGGAGGTTGTTTGTTTGTGGAATGAGACGAGCAATCACTGTAATCAGCTTCATTTAAAGCTCAGAGCAGTGAAGGCAGATGAATTGTTTGCTGGTTGTATCTTTAGTGTGACAATGGTAAGTTGGGTGCTTTTTATCTTATATTTTGAACAAAGAAATGAAGCTTTGTTGTACTCATTCATCCTCATTTAATAAAAAATAAAAACAGTCACAAGACAACTATCCCCTTGATGGACATTGTTGCTCTTAGAACCAAATTATTGACCTCTGACTGTTTGCCAAAGTTCTTGCCCAAAATGATCAATAAAATGGTTTGAAATTAAACACAAACCACAGTATAATCAGACAAAAACAAATTAGCCCATATAAATGTTAACATATTGCTCCAGAGAGTACAAGCTAAAGTTAGCATCCATAGGTATACCTATGGAATTCATATCCATATATTCCATATGGAATATGGACCCTTGTTAACATAAATAATAATGATTTGGTAAACCAAATCATTATTATTTATGTTAAGAAGGGTCATTGCTATAAATTCTTTTGAGCCTTTTTAAACACAGTGCCTTCCTACCCCAATGAGCTATTCTTAAAACTTTTTTTTCCTTTCAAAGGAAGCACTGAGAAATATTATTATTATTCCAGTTGGAAGGGAATACCTTAACATAACCCATGAAGAACACACAAACGTTGATCCTTCATTATCTCTTTTTTTGTTTGTTTGTTGCCTATTTAATGTACATTAGAGTCACACTAAACATAGAAGTTACTGGCTTGTCTTTATAAAAGTTTAAAGAAGCAAATAAATGAAAGGTATGATACCTCCACATTGCCGCTGTATAATTTGAACTAAAATCTGCTTTTATTTGGGAGAAAATGTGGGTGGCATTGAAGGAGAACAAAAAACTCAGACACAGCAGGCACTTTCCTACTGGTGGAAAATTGAATAATTTTTGAGGCACCTAACGGTTGATTTTCTACCTGTTCGATCTCCCTTGCTTGGCGCTTCACATCAGTGGCTCCCAGGCTTGTGATTCGCCATGCTCTGAATGGGAAGGCCATAACTGACCTTGGGAACAGAGAGTGTGAGGGCCAAACCTGCCTACGCCTACATAATCAGTCTTTGTCAGTAAAGCAAAAAGATCGGTACAGAAATAAAGAAAAGTTCCAAACAAGAATGACTAATAAAAACAGGCTTGACAAGAGATATGATGCTGGGAAATGGAGAGATCCAGAGCGAACAAATAACAAGAAAACCATACACTGATGGTGCATACAAAAAAAGCCCTGAAAAATACTAAAAGCTTTAAAAACAGAGGCAAAGGGAATCATTCCACAACAAAGAATGTTTAGCAAAAATAACAAAGGAAGATAATCACAAAGCAGGTTGTAATTACAAAGCCTGCCAGCAAACAAGTAGGTGAGAGGAGGTTCATATAAGCAGGGATGCCGAGGCTGGGACTCATTAATATGCAGAGAGACTGCTCACTACCCCAATGTGGAAACCAAGAAATTGTTTATTAATGCTGCAAGCATAAAACCTATTAATCCATGGAAAAAGGTCAACCTCCAGAAAGCTGAGCGGCATTGACAATGCTACGCTGTTCTCATATGTATAAAAGTCACGTCTACAGTGAGTGCAGACAATGGGGGCTTCAGTAGACCTGTCTGATTATTAAACTAAGAGGAGAAAGAGGAAGCTAATAGGGAAAATATCCTCTTAACAGCTGGATGAGTTGTGTACAGAGTACAGTTAGAGCTTTCCCTTTCATTATCATGTAAATTCTGGTTGAAAGGATAGAAGAGAGCACGCTGGTCAGAACCTAGTCATACTGAAAATATGCTTATAGATGAAGTAAAGTGACTAGGAGAGTTAAAATATGGAAAGACAACCTGAACACAAAAAAGTAGTCAATTTAAGATAGGGGTAAAATTTAAAAAAAAAATTAAGTCAGATGCTTTTATTATGAAAAGATGAACTAATCAGTGAGTAAAAAGAAAATAACTTGAATGTAGCAAAAAGCTACTTGCATGTATTTGCAAACATTTTGCATCATTTTAGTGGATGTATTTCTGTTTTCAAATGAATTTACAGTGCAAAATATTATTTATCTAAATTTATATTATTTATCTAAACTACATTATTTGAAACCTTTAACATGCCAATACGTCATTTCTAATCTAACACAAGAAAACAAAATCCCATGCTTTTTGACACTGTGACCATCTGTTTTAAAGCCACACAACAGAAACAGTTACACTTTGAAAGTGTAACAGGTCAGTCCCCAGAAGCACTTACTCTTTCACTGGTGTTTCCCTCAAGGCAGAGACGCATTAACACTGAACCAGTAGAGCTCCCCTGACTTATTACACATCCATCCTCCAGCATACGGAAAGAAATGCAGAAGTGCAATTCTCAGAGAAACTTTATTCTGTAACATGCAAACAGAAATAAATAAATAAATAAAAAAGAAACTGGAGTCTATTTTAGGAAAAAGTACTTTTTTGGTGAATAGGTAACTAAAGAATAAAAACATCTTTTCAAGTTTTTCATCAATTAGTTCAATTTAGAACAGTCAATATTATAGTATGCAATAAAATATAAAGCAAACTGCCTGATTATTTATCTTTCTATGGGAATCTTGAAGGATTTTTTAATTATTTCTTGAATAAATTTTGATAAGATTCAAATGAAATCTAATAAATTCAATTTGTTCAAGTGACATTAACTGATATATTGTAAAAAAATGTGTATAAATATTTGCAGAACTTACTATCTTTGAACAGGAATGAATTTTTGCTCATGCTTAATTTAAAGAAAAAAATGTAGAAGGCACTGGTGAGCAAAGTGCAACTGCAGGGCTTTGTATGTTTTTGGACTCTTCAGTATTTGATCTCTAATTCATGCCAGACTGGTGTCAAGATGGACACATTTTGTTAGAATAGACAGTCATCTTTTCTCAGACATGCCAGGAGTGTGCTCCATGCAACAAGCTAACAGAAATATCTCAGACATATTGCAGACACACACACACACACACACACACATGCAAGTCCAACCACACACATGAAGAAAAGCAAAATTACTCATGAGGTGAAAATACAGTCTGGAAAAACATATATATGAGAATTGTGTCTGCAGGTACAGAGAGAACTGCTTCTCCTTTCACGCTCATTCTGTTTCTGTACTGTTAGCGTTGTTTACACCCTCAGGAACTGTGTCCTAGTTTGTTTTTTTAATGAGGAAGTGCATGTCCTTTCCTTGTTGAGTCACTTGTCACTGACTATAACAGCTTTACACTTAACCAGCTCTCTCATCTCAGCTTTCATATGCAGTAACCCTTCATCTGAGGTAGACTAGAGAACGTAAGGCTACCATCTTAAATTGTTGTTTATGATAAATACAACTGAACAAGGTGTACTCTTTAATTTAAGGTGCAGGAATTGATGTGTTTCAGTAAAAAAACCCACAAAACTATTAATAAAATTATAATGCTAATATGTATAGTCAACACAGACGTCTCCTCTGTGAAGTTATCTTTAAAGATTGATGAATCATTCAGCAGCAACCTTCTTTGGAAAAAGCAAAACTATGTGGAAGTGCTAATATTTGCAGTTCACCTCTCATCCTGCCAAGATGGCGACAGGGGGAACCGCCCAACGGGCTTCACTTTTGCTCTGCAGAAACCTTCAGCGAGGTGCTGTCTATACAGTCTATCCTTATCATACTTCATTTAGATCCAATTTATGAGTGTGGAACTCCATCCTTTCCTCTGAAATATGAGGTTAGTTAAGTAGAGTCTAGGAATATTGTCACCGAAGATGATGCAGATGAAACCATGTTTGTTTCTTCTATTTGATGGATGAACAGATTTCTGAGATTTCATCAGTCTTTTACCATGATGGATTTGATTTCTTCAAGAAATTTGCTGACAAACAAGTGAAAAATTGAGAGCAATATGGGTCTGAAAACAGCTTTGTAAGGTTGGAATCCAAAATCATCACGCAAACTTATTACAGAACCAAAAGACCGGTATAATATGACATGTCACTGCATCACACGCTGTGCCGCTATTAAAGATAAAACCATACCTCATTGCAGAATCATCTGGTGGGCCATGGGCATCCTGCTCTACTCAACTATGAAATGATTTTTCATTGCTCTCATCTGGATTTTAGAACCCCCCTCCTATTGTGCTGTACTATGCTGAAGCACACTTACAGCAACAAATTGCCATTATGACTACAGATAAATCCCTCCATTGGCTGAGGGATAAAGGGCTGTTTTCATAGAAACAGATGCAAAAGCAAAAACAGGTGCAATTTTGTCAGGCGCACCTGCATTTTTCTCCCCCTTTCATCGTTTGTAACATATTGCCCTGAGTGGGTGGAATGGCGCAGGGAAGGTTTTGTGTATGTAGATAAAATGCAGTGCAGTGCAGGTGTGGTAGCAGGTTTGACATTAAATTGAGTAGAACCATGGCTTCTTATCACAAATACAGACACACTCATCTTTCTATGGTTTCACCGATGCCAGTTAGGAACCTTAATAATTCCAGGGTGGGCCAAAAGCTTGACAAGGGTCTTTAAACGCAGTAGGGATTTTGAGTAGATAGAGTCGCATTTTTCAGTGTTTATTGCTTTTATATGGTACATGTTAGAATAACACTTTCATATAACATTGCAATCCTGTACAATGTATAAATAACAGATGCGATACGTTAATGTACTTTTTCATCTACAATTCACTGTATAGTAAAACAAAAGAACTTATTAGGAACAGCAATGGTGACTCTATTTTTACAATGTAGAACTGACTGCTATGACTCATACAGTGCTAATATTAAAGTAACAAGATGATTATTATTAACCTAATATAAATGAAATGAACTATTGGATTGTAATTGCTAAAAGAACAGCTTAAAAAATCTAAACCTACATAACATTCTGATCAAAATGCAGTTATATAAATTCAAACTATGATTTATTAGGTGAATCCTAGAATCAATATGACTAATGCAGAATAATTTACATTTTATAATCATGACTTTTGTTGTTAGCCTCACCCTCATTTTTACAGAAGTTAAGTAAACAGAGTTTTTATATGTTAAAAAAACAATAGAAACATAAAAGCATTTTATTAACCAAATGGCATGGTGGGAATTTGATAAATAATGTTTTGGTTAAATGTATGGTACTGATAAAAAAATAATGGTTGCAGAAAACTGCCTCCCTTTCAACAGGAACCGACCATGGAGGGTCCAGCTTTCCAGAAACCTTGCTGATGAGCTGCCAGGACACTCATCCTGAGCATCTGTGGTTGAGGGGAGACAGCTGAGGATTTCCCATCAGCCTGTGCCTCATCCTGGAGGGAATGTGAGTGAACCAGTCAGCCAGAAAGGAACCCCAAAACCAACTGAGCTGTCCATCAGCAATTCAACCATAAGCCAAATTCTGTCACTCAGGAAACCAGAAACCTTGATTCTCAAATGCATTGAACTGAATTTACACAAAATGCAATGGAAAATGTCCATACTGGCTAAAGCTGTTAACAAATTGCTGCTGAGTACTTGGATTTGAAGGCGGCAATATTTTAGCAAATGTCAGGATAAAGTAGGATTTACATACATGCTAGTCAGTCTGAATACCACAGTTACATAAAGTTAAAAGAAAAGCTAGACGGAGACAAATCACAGAATATATAAAGACCACCACCATAATGGCCTAATTAATAATGACTCATTTAGTTTAATCATGTCTAACTAAACTTGAAAGCAAGAAACAAGCCTTAAAAGAATGAATCTGAAAGCCTTATTGCAGTAGCTTGAATAAATCTGGTTCGCCCTGCAGATCAACAGTTTGCTCATCTTCGCATTGTCTCTACTGCACACAGTTGCAAATGTCAATCATCATTCTTTGGCATTAACAGATCTGTTACCATCAGCGGGGTATGATGTAATAGTGATATATGGCGACCGTGGACAGCCGACAGAGCACACAGAACTTCTATGCAGCAATCTGATTAAAAAAAGCTACCAAGTAGGAATCTGGTATAAATAAGGCAGCTGGTTAGTTACAGCCCCTCATATTCCTTATATTCAGCACTCCCACTAGATCTCAGTTCTAAGCTAAACTAAACTGTTTAGATTTCTAGAGGCTTCAAATTTTGTATAATCTATGTGGTCAGTGGGGATAAAGGACACATTACAAGCAGTTGCATGGGGGACACGTCTTCCTTATCAAATTTATCTTTTGTGTTCTAACATCCACCGACTGTCGTTTCCAAATGCAAAAAGAAAATAAGAAAAAAAACAAGTACAAACACAAAGGAGTCAATGAGCTCATGAGTACATCGATTACTGTTATCTATTGTATCATGATGGAAGAAAAAAGGCAATTTGTATTATTTTATATAAAAGTCTAAAGTGTGTGAATACATTATACTGATTTAAGAATAAACATTAAAAAAGACCATGCGAGAAACCATGTTTACGTGTTAATTTTGTTTCCCTTTGTGTATGTCCTAGTTTGAATAGCTTTTCATTGAAACTGTATGTGTGTGTGTGTAGGTGTGTGTGTCACACCACAGCTCTTTTTCACCTGCTGGCTTCTGCTTTAAGCTTAAGTACCATGATAACAAAATGGTGTAATGTAAACAATCAACAGAACAAAGTATACATCAGTTTTGCATGGTGTAAAGTGTGAAAATGGCAACTTCTAAACATATGAAAGTTTAGCCTCATAACAAATCCATGTCTCCCCGAAGCTACACTTCCTAGTGTTCCTGCTGTTGCATTCACTGGCTCACAGTGTAAACAGACACATACGCTGTTGAGACATGCTTAGCTGTGATTTAGGAGAATGAATTTTCATGATTTACAGCTCTTCTGTGGGAGCTCTCACTTTATTGATCTTTACAACTCCAGGGGTGAATCTTGATAAAATGCTACTTTCATTTCATGGGCGAAGGGGATTCTTATGGAGAAGAGAGAACTGCAGCTTTTATACCTGGAGGCAAACTGAGCACTGAGGGCTTTTCTGTCACAGAAAGAAAACCTCCATTTTTCACACACCCACACCTTGATCCAGCTGGAAGAGCTTCAATACCAAGTGGGACCTGTTACTGTGCAGGTTTGAGAAAAAAAAGTGGCTCAGAGGTTTGAACTGATGAATGAATGAATGGATGAATGAATGAAAAGATAGAAATTAATCTCAAGAGTTTGTTTATTAGACATTTCCAGGAGAAGAATTGCATTAAGTGCAAACCAACCTGATACTTGAGTGAAATCATCCAACCATATTTTATTTAGCCATCTCACTGATACTATTTTGCATTTTCATAAAAAAAATACAGTTTTCTGCCTAAATTTAAGATTCTTATTCGCATGTTAAAAATATTAAAGATGAGCCAGAGTGTGTGATTAAATTGAAAAACGAAATGTGTTTTTTTCACAATCACAAAAAAAACAAAACTATTTGAACTAAACAGTAAACATATATAAAATAAAGGGAAAAAACATAAAAACATAGGAACACAGAATCCAGAAGCATAGAAATGTGAAAAAAGGAAAAACAAAATGAGTGTCATGCTCTGCTCAAGTTAAATAGCAATAAGAAGAGGGGAATCATGAGTTGGGTTTTAATCATGTCTACCAATGGCAGTGAGAAAATGCAAATGCTCCATCCATCCATCCATCTAGCTGGAATAGATGGATGGATGGATGGATGGATGGATGGATGGATGGATGGATGGATGGATGGTCTGTGGGAAGGTGAATATGAACC
>JBAMIG010000013.1:6743627-6761728 GCA_037177335.1 Kiunga ballochi | reverse complement strand
GCCTATCCCCAAGGTGCATGTCTTTGGACTGTGGGAGGAAGCCGGAGTACCCGGAGAGAACCCACGCTAACACGGAGCGAACCCACGCTAACACAGGAGAACACAGAAAGGTTCCCGTTTGGAGACTCGAACCAGCAACCTTCTTACTGTGCGACCATTGTGCTAACAAAGCAAATAATTTAATAAAAATTAAATGTATTTAACTCAAGTGTTTTAAAGAAGTGTTACAAATAGTAAATTCAAAGAAAGAAAGAAAAGACGCAACAAATCAGATCAATTTCAATGCAAGAATACAAAAATAAAGCACAAGTAAAAAGCCAGTGGAACAAAGTATTATAAATGTGTCCCAACATGCACACTATGAAAAGGAATAGCATCCGTACAACATCCAGAGAGGTTAGAGTGAAGCAGAGAGCTGTAAAGGATCTGGTCTTGACCCATATTTTCACCACTATCCAGGACAACCTGCTTTGCCTCATCCAACTCTTCCCTTGTTATACTGTAAGTGGGTCTTTTCACTGTTCATAAAAACACCACTCAGTAGTTTGAAAAAAAGATCTCTCTTATTCACACTTAAAGCTGACAGCTTTTGGTTGCATGGTCTCTCATATGGGTCAAATGTGAAAAAGCAATTTAGTTATTTTTGATTTATTAAAACAGGAAAAGATTAAAAACAAACGTGCATGACTCAGTTTTACAACCGTTTTTCAACAGATTCCTGCTTTGCAGAACACACAAAACCAGACACACATTACAAATTCCAAAGCAAGACAGTACAACCATACACAAACCAAGAGAAGCAGTCTTCAGAGAGGCTATGAAGCCGCCTCAGTGGTCACACCGGTACCGGTCCATTAAAAAGTAAGCAAATGTTCTATTAAATACTCTGTGTGATGTTAAAGTCCTGATGGGCTGTGGGATCTCATTCCAGGCTTTAGTAAGTACATAAAAAAAACTCTATGATCAAAGCAGTTCCTAAAGAACGGTTAAGGCTAAAGTCCTTTTGTAACTGATCTAGTCAAGCGTTCGGACCTCGACTTGAGTTTTGGTACCATCGCAGTAAGTGCTGCTGAGATGGGTCCATTCATGACTTGATAACACAATTTAATCCCCTGGCTTGTTACATAGTTCTGAAATGTCAAAGCATTAGACAAGAACAGTGCGGAGCAATGGAGAGTCCAGCCTGGAAGCATCCCGATAATTCACAGAAAGGACAAAAAAAAAGATAAATGCAAACACTAAAAGCTACTGTTTCAGCTGGTTGCATCTGCAGAAAGAAGGTGCAGCCTGATACCATCAAAATCACATCAGTCAAACCTCAAAAGGTTTGTTCCTTTGCCTCACAGATTATGTTTACGCCTCTTCACTATGCCGCTCCATTAAAAGTTTAAGTCTACAGTCATGGTTTATTCAGTAAGTCTTTTCTGTTTTTTTTTTTATTTCATTTCCACTTTTAACTGCACTTTTTTGCATTTTCTGCCAGCACATTAATTCAGCAAAGCGTAGGAAGCTTTTTGGCTTTTTTTAAAACATCTATAATTTAATAGAAAATGCATGACAACAGGAAAGTAGATTTAACGTATCAAAGAAAGTTTAAGGAAGGACTTCTAACACAAACAGTCATGCTTATTTATCAGTGTTGCACTAAATGGTAATGTTGCTAAACCTATTATGATAAATACACTACTAGAGCTCTGTAGCATTTATGCTGTAGCAAGAACTAACATTTTAGACGTAACACAACTAAATACGGTTTAAAAATATATTAGGACTAAAACTTAAACTGGATAATTGATTTCATTCCTGTTTATGTTTTTGTTTGATTCTGCTGTCGGTTTGGATCTCAAAACTTTTTGTTTTGGAGGGGTGAAATATTGGGTCAGATGGATCTTGTTTCAGAACCAATATTTCAGTTGTCTCAGATCCCAAAACTACAGAAGACAGCAGCACTGACATGCACCACTAAACTTGTTAAATGTTTCCTGATGGGATGCACCAAAGCTTCAGTGGTGCACTTTGGGCTGTCTTACAGTTCCATCAAGACCCAGAAGTTAGATTTTTCTATAACATATGAAGAAAACCTAAAGATATGAAGTCCAGCCAAGAGCGAGACAATTTGGAAAGTTTAAGCCTATTTGCTTACATCATCGTCCAAATTAAAAGTACAATGACAAAGCAAAAAACAACAAACAGAAATGACTTTGTCTTGACCTTCAGTGTATTAAAAACCCGATGTAGGCTGACACCTCCGCCTGCCTCTCTGGAGCACCGCCTTGTGTTGACTCTAAACAACAGATGGGTATGAATATGTCAAGTGGTTCTTTAATGTTCAACACTATGTTTCTGTTGCATATTGTTTGAGAGGATATGAATGCTATATATGCAAACACACAAACGCAGTTGGTCAATCACCATGTTCTACTTTTTTTTCTGTCCTAAAAAACTGGGCATCCTCTCATCTTGTGACTTCCTGCTTTACAAAATGTTCCAATAGTTTTCTTGAACGTGCACCTCTGTCGTGTTAATCAGCAGGAAAGCTCTATGCAGTTACATCTAATTTGACAGACAGTGCAATATTCACTGTTTACTTTCTCGTCGTTACTTATTGTATCTATATGGGTGCACAGAAGGCTTAAACAATATACATTTTGACAGATTGTTGAAAATCAGAAACCATTGGAACAAATCTGATCTCAGAGAAGATTTTAGAATAAGTATGCCTACAGCAGTGAAAACTGGTGAGAGAAGAACAATATTACTTTCACACCAAACATATTTTACAACATTATTTTTAACGTTGAATATCCATAATCATATATTTTTCAGTTTCAGCAGCAGCTATATGGATATAGCAGTAATTCTGGACTTAGCAAGGGAAGGTATGAATATTTATGAATATGTCATAAATGAGTACTTAAATTTAAGTCTCAAACCTTGCAAAAATCACCTTTAGCTGGAATGAGTAATTTGCCATTTAACACTGCTTTGGACACTGCATTTCTGCTAATATCCAAAGCATTCTTTTCATACTGGAATTTTTTAATAGCATTGATCTTTAGCTAAAGCTAAAAGGTACCGTCTTTCTCCCTTGCGTTGTTTTTTGCTTTAATGAATTAAAAAACACCAGGTTAACATTGACGTTTATTTAAAAAAGCAAATATGCTCTAAACACAGAACTTAATTATGATTAGTTTTTATTGTGTACAGTAATCCATCTGCACCCTGAGAACCTCTAAACTAATAGTGCTATAGTGCAGGGATGTCCAAAGGCCTTGAGAGCCACAATCCTGCAGGTTTTCCATGTATCCTTGATCCAACATGGCGGACACAAGTTAATCAGTCATTATGCTAAACTTCATTGACCTTTGGGTTTTGTTTATTTTTGTTTTCGTTTTGTTTTTGTCAAGGGGATGTCTGTGATTGTAGGAGATATGAACTGATCACTTTTTGAATAACTTTTAATAATAAACTTTTATTCAGCCTCCTTCTACATTCAAGCTACTCTTCTGTTCTTCATCCTGTTGAGAATACATCTCTATAGCAAGACTGAAAAGTTGCTCAGTAATGCAACCTTCTTGGAGGTTTGAGGAGTTTGCACACAACAGGTTTAAATAAACGATTCTCAAGCAGGTGTTGGCAAGTTCTGCACTAGACAACTGGCCATTTGAGATGGTGATCCCAAAACAAGTGCATTTAAAAAAAGAAAAGAATTAAATGGGTTGAATTGAATTTGAGTGATATTTGTACATCTGTCCAACACTCAAAGTCCCATCTTTGCCACATGCTGTTTATGATCTTTATCTAGAGCATTTACTTCTAGTATTACTGCCATGAAAGACTTCCATCAATGTTTTAATGAAATTTTAGACAACCATTTATTTTTACCAATCAGATCTGTCAATTTGTCTCAATGAGCACCAGAGCAATTTTCTATAATAACTGAGAAGGTAAGCCTTGAAACAATTACACATACCTGAACTGCTGCTGTTACATAAAATGAGGCAGAGATGGTGATTCATCATTTGAAATATGATCAGCCATTCAAAGGGATCTTTGAAGATTTGCTCATTATGTAAATAGATAACATCACTGTCCCACCCCTGTATTTTTTTAACCAGTGTATTGTGCAACAGTTAAGTGTTTTTGTCATGGCACATGAGCTAAATGAAAAAAAGACAAAAATAGTATAATGTTCTCTACACCTTTGTTCTCCAGCTGCAGTCTATTCATTTTTCATTATAAAAAACATTTAGAAAAGATGATACAACAGAGCAGAGCATAGAGAGCAAAGGAACTCAGCAAGGAAGTTACATGTGCTGTGCCTTTGTGAATAAGGTTGTGATGCCATTTGAGTCTGTTTAGCAATAAAAAAATATAAATATTGTAAACATTAGCCGGTGAAATCCTACAGAAAAAATAGCATTTTATTTAAATAATTTTACAATTATTTCTTAGCCATCTGATCACAAATAAAGTTTCTAAATAATAATTAGAAACTTTATTGACATACACTCAATCTTCCCCAAAATGTGTATTTAAAAAAACTGCTGCTAGGTTTAAACTGGTAGCAGTGGCCAGAGATATACAGATATGAAAATATATGAGTTAGGTATGAGGATTAAATTTTCATAATTTCATAAATGACAACAGCCCAAGGAAGAGGACCTCCACTTATTATATTGCAAGCTTTTTATTAAATATAAAATAAGTTAAGATGCAATGAAAAAAAAACGTGATCAACCCAAACTATTATCCTGCAAGCTGACACAGCAAATTCTTTAACTGGAATAAACATTGCGATTTCTTTTTCTAAAAATAAGATGAAAAATTTCACTTTAGTTTGGATAAATTCCTAAAATTTAAAGTTATTTTAGTAAGTATAGACAACTTTTCCAGTCATTTGCCAAATTGATGGGTGAAAAATACTGTAAGTATTGGAGTTATTAAAGGGTACGATGCAAATCCCAAAGTGTAGTGAAGTTTAACCTAGAACCTTTTTCTGTCCCTTAGTATCAGCACTTACTGACAATATCCACTGACAGATATAATCTGAACCCAATTGACCATGATGGCTATAAAATAGCTTAAAGACATACAGGTTTTTACTAAAAGCATGGTAAAAACTTTGCAACTTTGTTATCGCATCAGTGAATTATCTGCTGTGGAGTCTGTATGAGACAACCAGGGGCACCACTATGTCAGTAAATGATGTATTTACAGAAGGTGACTGTACCTTTTACTGCTACCCTGTGAAACGTTCATCTTGGAGTGCAAGAAACATGAGAATATGGGACATTAGGATTAATACTGCATTGAAAATAAGTCTTTGAACACAGAGCTACTAAAGCTGATTTAGCTAACTGTATTCATTCCAAAGCACTTCCTGTGTAATTTAAATAATGTGCATTATCAAGACCTGAAACTTAAAGATGTTATTCATCATTGCCAAAGTCTTTTTTTATTTTTTAAATACGACCTGTTCAAATTTACATGTTTGAAAAGGTCAAATGATTTCTGTATGAGAGTGCCTTGGGTTTAGGGACCTGAGTTACCCTGCAAATAGTTGGTGTAGTTTAGAAAAGACTCCATGAAATTTGCAAAGTTGTTGAGGCAAAAACATATCTGACATATTGCATATGCAGGGACACATCTAAAGTATAAACCCGTCCACTAATTCAGATGGCCAGTGGTTCGATTTCCACCTTCTTTGATGTGAAAATGGCCCTTGGCAAGCTAATGAACTTGATGCATTTCTTAGTCTGTGAGTGTGCATACGATAAAGAATTACAAGGAAAAAATGTGTTTAATGAACATAAAATGCTGAGAATATCGCATGTACAGTGCTTTGAGTGTTCAACAATTTCACAAAAGTGCTACACAAATACAGTCCATGTTGTACACAATAAAAGGTTCAAATGAGAGTTAATGTGCAGAAGAGCCAGCATGGAGACTTAACTTTTACTGACTGTGTATCAGTTTAGACATTTGTTCTCAGCAATGACGACCATGTAAAGATTGTGTCTTTTAAATTAGCACAACAGCTTTTTGCCAGAAGAAAAATCATCAAAATGCCTCAAAACTTTTGATTAGCCAACTGTGTGATGTGTAATTTGACATATAAAAAAATAAAAATAAATGTAAGTTGACATGGAGGTTGCACTGCTGCCTCATTACAGGAAAGTTTCTGGTTTGAGTCTCGGCTGGGGAGTGGTCAGTGACCTTTCTGTGTGGAGTTTGCATGTTCTATCTGTATATGTGTAGGTTCTCTGCAGGTATTCTGCTTTCCTATCATCATCTAAAGACAGGCATGTTAGGTGAATTGGTTACTCTAATGTTCCTATGAGTGCGAGTGTGCACATGCATAGTGCAGACTCGCACTCATAGGAATCTGCCATTCCTCTGGGTGACTCAAAACATTCCACCCAATACAGTCAAAGACTTTTTAGAAGAAACAAAACAGAAGTTTTTTTTCCCCATTCTCTTTGATTTGTCCAATGTTCTGCTTTGTGAAACTGTTATTTTAAATTTCAATTTAACTAGTTTCTCCTTTTCTGGAAAATAAAAGTTGCTCTTTACTCGACTGTAACAATTATTTTCCTGTTTGGTTTTTGTTTTGATATTTGTATTTTACTACTTTTATTTTATTTTAGGCTTATAAAACCTCTCATCAGGTAAAATGGGTTCATTTCTCCCATTTTTCAAATAGCGATATGAAAGTCAAATGGGATATTTTTTACTTTCATATGTGTAAGAACATGAGGCCATTTAGTTCAGAGTGGTGGTAAGGCAAATAAATCCAAACAGTCATGATGAGTAATGACAATTAAATGTTTAGAAAAGGTAAGTCAAATATGTTGCATGTCAAACATCTGTATCTGCCAACGTTACTTTGATAGATTCTGTAAACCAAACAGCAAATAAGTGTAAAATATTCTTTAAAAAAATAAAAAAGAAACAAGAACGACATCATGCATTATAAAAGACTCAGGAAGAAGGCTGATTTCCGTCCTCGTTCCTCAGAATAAAGCTTCTCTCCTCAGATCAAGACGGAACTTGTCTTCCCCAATGCAGTTTTCTTGTACTGCTGTCATGAATAAAGCATGGAAAGTGTACAACAAGGCCTATCCTGTGTGTCCAGTCACTTATCATTAGGAAGAGTGGCAAACACTAACTGCACTATGTCATAATTAGAAAACACTCTTCACTTGGAATCTGGAAGAATAACACCCATGACAAGTTTCTACCGTGGGCTAAAACATAAGTGAAGGCTGCTGTGCTGCTCTATGCTACTTTAAGAGTCAGAAGACATTTAAGTACATTAATGTTTTCTAAAAACAGACACAGCTGAGTCTTGCGTGTCTTTTGAGCCTTGTATGTTTTTCAGAGCGTTCCAGCTAGCTTACCATTTTTAGTGAATTAGCTCCGCACTGAAGTGTGTGTGTGATGAGGAAGCAAGTCTGTTTGAGCAACGATTTCATTCTGAAATCAAATAGAAGGTTAAATAAAAAAAACAACAACAAGCAGATCCTAGAATTTGTCCTGCAGTTTAATCAATTCCTTATTAAACATAAATAATATCAGGAAACCTTCACAATAAAATAATCACATAAAAGTCTTTTGGAAATGTTTATTATTGCTGTTTGATACAATTAACAGATTTATTGCTGTGGCAGATCTGTTTTGAGGAGAAAGGATGTGGCTGCTGACCACAAAATGCCAGTTTAAGATTGATTGAACATTAACACTAATAGTTTATGGTGCTATCATTTCATTACTCTCTGGAGCAATGAGTAATTAAACTGGTTACATAATAGCCCCATTAAACTTTTACTCTATATGCACAAACACAATTTCTAATGACACCAATAAAATGTTATTCTATATGCACAAACATCATTTCTAATGACAACAGGTCTTTACATCAGTTTTGTGGACCTTAAACAAGTCAGATTGTCAGGTTATTTTCTGCTTCTTAAGCTACAAATCTGTAAGAGCAAAGCACATCAATGCAACAACCCACTTTATGCATTGTGTCAAGTCGATAGTGAATATTTCAGGGAGTTTACAGAAAATGAACTTTTAAGATGAGCAGTTTCTGAGAAGGCAGAAAAGTGACAATATCAGCCTACTCTCACCAGAAAACCTGTGATAGCAATGTTTGTCTATGTGTCCAAAATGTATGGGCAGTGTTGACACAATATGACAAGAACTGCAGCAAAAAAATGTTCATGTTTTTTTTTTTTGCATATGATTTGACATGCGCCGTGCTCACTGTAGGACTGCACAGCAATAAGGAAGGGCATGTAAATCACATCCATGTTAAGTGCCAGTTATGAGGCGATTGAAAAGTAAAAGAAGGAAGAAGATAGTTTATCCAGCTACAGACTTAGATGCAGAATTATCTGTTGAGCTGTCAGAGGAAAGCCTAAGCAGTGTCATTACTGATGAGCTGGAGGAGGAGGTGTGAAGCTGCCTTAAAAGGTGTAAGTTCTTATTCTTGAGGCTACAAACATGGAGGGTTTAGTCTCATTCCTACAACTGGTTGAATGTTTCCAGATCTACTGTGGGCTAAATAGAGACATATTAAACAGCCTGCTGAGGAGAGACACACCTAAGCAGACAAAATTGAGAACCAGCTGTAGAGTCTAGAAATATGTCTTATATAAGTGAGTTGAGATTTATGCTGCCACTCTTTTTAAAAGAAAGAATCTGAGATCTGACAGATTCCCTTTGTCTAGACACATTAATGTCATCACAAAGCACTATGTTTGAGACATACGTGTTCTAATTTCAACACAGAGTACATGGACTGACAGAGCACTGACCTCACATTGTCTCCAGTTCTGTGAATTATATTTCTGATCTCTCATTTGTGCAACAACTGGATGTGAATTGGTTTGAAATATCTGAAAACAGCAGCTGGAGTATAACATTCAAGCCAGAGGAAAGAGTTGTATGAAGAACTGAAAAGTAAAAGGATGTCACAAAATATTGTGAAAGAGATATTGTAAAGCAGAGCTCTTCTCGTGACAACAGACACTTTAGCACTTTGCGGTAGTCCCTCCTGATTATTACTTCTGTGGTCAAAACGATGAATGCTGACATTGAGAGTAGGCACTGCAGGATGTGAAGTGTGCGCATAATGAGACCAGCATGGCTTTTTGACACAAAACAATCATGTTGTGAATTATGAAAACTAAAGCGGCATTGACTGGGACAACAGGATAAAACAGAATCATTCCATCTGTGGGCTTGTAAGTGTATTTTCTCTTTTTTTATTTAAATCACAACATTAGACCAGATTTAAAGAAGGATTTTGCTCACTGGCCACATCTAAACCAAACTTTTTTTTTTTTTTTTTTGCATTTTCACATTTTCACATTTCCCCCAGTCTTCTTTTGGATCAAAACTCTACTTGTACTATAAATACTAAAATGAGACAAAGTTTTCTCTTGTAAGAAAAAAAAAGCCTCAGAAATTATTATATTAACTCTGGTATGAGTCTGTGCCTTCCCTGAAAGCTTAAGAATTACTATGACTCAAATACCGGCTTTGAACATTTGCTGCTGCATTATCAGTAGAAAGAACGCACGCTGATTCGTTCTCCTACTTCTGCATCCTCTCCTTTTTCACTCTGACACAACGGCATTCAGGTAGGGTATACAGAGTTTTCCACTAGATAAACCCCATGTATCATCACAAAAGATTCAGTGTGTGATCAGCGAAAGCGGGTTGTAAGGCACAGGAATAATGTGGAAAGGTTAAGTGTACACAGAGATATTGACAAGTGACTCAGACAGAAAAGACGAGTGAGAGCTGCTAGATACGGAAGCATGACTAAACAGAGAAACGCACAAAGGACAGAGGAAAAAGAAGAGGAGAAACTGGTAAAGAAAGTTAGAAACAAGTGCGAGGGATACGGGTGCATGTCCCCTGCTCCCCTTGAATTTAGCTGGACTAATCAGCAACCTTCCATTCCTCTGGGTGACTTAAGCTCCAACAGAACAGGACTGTATGTCAACAACCCAACTGATCCTCTCCTTCCGGGTGGGAAACAAACAGATGTGCAAACACTTGGCAGTTACCCTCTCACTTATTTTGCAACAGACACTTCTACGCAGGACAGTTTAGGACCAGCATAAACAGTCTCACACCCATCATGTGACATTGCTATTTTTAGAGTTTCCACATGCACAAAAGAAGGGGAGGTAGAGGAAAATAGAACAGGGATGGATGTAACTCAGTATGTGTCAGAGAGAGAGAGAGACAGAGAGTCATGAGCAGTGGAAAGCAAACTGGAGAAACGTCTTTAAATGTAAAGAAGATGTGTGTTAGAGTCATGTGTGCCTCTTTTGTTGAACATCTTATTTAAAACAGGAGATTTAAGATTTCCAAACATTTTCTTGTTGTGATTAAAACATTCAGAGATACAAATCCAAATCTGGTTTAAACATGAAATATATAATAATTTAACCAGTAGTTCTACCATCTATGGAATCTATTGATGGCCATGCAATACTCAAGCCAGAAATAACACACAGGACAAAGACATGAACAGAACCCTCACAATTCAGCAAGCTAAAAAAAAATGTATATCCTGTAGCTAAACAGCTATTCCCTTACAATGTGGCAAAGAGGGGAAAATTTTAGACATGCATTAAATTGATGCTTGACAGAGTACTTTATGTGAATAAAGTCAATTAACAGTGTTTGTTTCAGAGTGCAAAGCAAACCAACATCTGAACTCGGTGCAACTTACTCCTTTTTAAATGTAGCAGTATGTAACGATCCTCTGCTTTTAATATCTGTTTGCTTAAGCAGAATATTACATGTGCCGCACTCGTTTTATCACGTAAACATTGCTAGGACTGAGTCAGAACCCCCTTTGCCCTCAGAACAGCCTTAATTATTGTATTAATAGATTCAGCAAAGTGTTGGAAACAGTCCTCAGAGATTTTTCTTCATACTGATAGTAACACCACTCAGCTGCAGCAAATTTGTTTGCTCCACATCCATGATGCAAATTTCCTATTCCACTACATCCCATACTCATCCACATATTCATGAAACCAGATTGGGATGTTTTGAGTTTTGTGATGTGGTGGGTTATCCTGCTGAAAGTGGCCATCAAAAAGATGGTACACACTGTGTTTAGAAAGGGATGGGCATGACCAGGGAAGATTTTTAGGTAGGTTGTTGTCTTTAAACAATGCTTACTTTAATTTAAATACACTTTATTTGTATAGCACAACTTCATGTCATCACAGGGCATTTCACAGACATAAATAAGCCATAATCTAGCTAAGGGAAACCAAAAGATTGCATTTAATCTCGACTTTGATCCAATCCCCAGTGCATGCATGAGGCGACAGTGGGAAGGAAAACTCCCTTTTGACAGCTACTTATTTTAATTGCTACTAAGGTGCTTAAAGTCTGACAATAAAAGGTTGCCTTCACTGATGATTCTCTACTCACATCAGCCTGTCCATTTTCCTCTGATATCAAGAAGGCATTTTCATCTTGATAACTGGATTTTTTTTTTCTGACCATTCTCTGTAAATTTGTTTGTTTGTTTATTGGTTTCTTTCTTAACATTAAAATAAGTTAAATATAGCATTGCATTATAAAATATCCCTTCTTTTCCCATCTGGAAACAAATTGGACCCTAAAAAACAACAGAGCAATAACTTTGCCTGCATAACACTAAAACTACTTTTGAAACGGTCGTCATTATTACTGCAAGCATATGTAAGTATACCAGCAGAGACATGCTGGTAGGGACACAAATGGAGAAAGAGGGGGGATTAATGTGCAAAGCTTCAGTGGATAGTGGTGTGTAGCGACCGAGGGCAGAATCGGCACTGAAAAGGACTCATCAGTTACAGAGCACTAGACTGGATAGATGCTGTTTGTGTCTGAAAGCAGAAGTTTCTCATCATTGTAAATCACAAAGCATGCGCTCATATGAAATGTGCTCTGAGTTACACTGTATTACTGCTACACTTTACTGTTGGGCACATGGAAAAAGGCACGCAGTCTCATTCTGATCTTGGATATGTGTATGTATGACCGACATTCTCTCAGAAACACTAAGAATATGCACACTACTTTCTGGAGTTGACTCCAGGTCTAACTGGCAAAAAGGTTTGGGAAGGAAATTATAACTCTCACACCACTGGTAGATAAACTCAAAGCAACAAGTTAAATTGTCTCTCTGTTCCCATATTAAATACTGCAAAAGCTTCACATCTGGCGTAATACCAGAATACTTGAATATACTGTATGCAACTGGCATTTTTTTTCTTTAATCTTACTGTTGGGGAGTTGGCCTCATTACAAATATAAAATTAATTTATGTATTGGAAAAAATTTTATAAAGTCCAACATAACATAGCAGTGGGTTGTGCAAAAGGTTATGAAAATCAGCTGTGGTTACAAAAAGAGATCTCTTTAATAAAACAGTTATAGAGTGAATCTATACTCCAGAACTAGCAAACCAGTTATTTGCTAGTTACAATACTTGCAAATTCATCATAAGGGTTAAACTGGAACCCTATGAAATCCATCATGCACATGGCCACTAGTTACTTCCTCGTTGTTACTTAACAGGCCCTTACCCACAACATACAGCAAAAGTGCTTCCTGCTTCATGTACAAAAAGCACCAGTGGGTTAAATCCATAATAAATTCAACAGTACAGAGTGTAGGCAACAGCTGCAGTACTGTATTCAGCTGTAGCATAGGTAAATGCACACATAAGAATCTGCATGCATTAACAAACTTGCAGTCAGTACGTGCTTTTAAATCCTCTCAGTGTGTTAAAACACATGGCCTTTAAGTGCTTGCTGTGGACAACTATTCTTTATTTAATAAAGCTATGCACAGGGAGAACCATAAAACAGCAACCCAGATCTCCATCTAGACCTAAAGGTGATAGATGTTGTACAGAGGGCACATAAAACTACAATAATAAATGCAGATTTAATCTGTGAATCATAACAATATGGAAACACACACTGACTCTGCTAACAATTAAAGCCCTATAGAGTCATTTCCACCTTCTATTATCTTCAAGTATTAATAAGTCTAGACATGATCCCAGGTAGGAAACTGGTTATCCAATAAAAAGTGAGAAATTATGTAGAGTTTTTGTCTCCCCAGGTACAAAGTAATGTGATCTTTCATGTACTGGACTCAGAAAAAGCATCAAGTATCTCAATGCATTGAAGGTGAATAAAGATGTTTCACAGTAAGAATACACAGGTAGAATAAAAAATAAAAAAGCTGGCCGTAGGACCACACAGTCAATGTGCTCCATACACAGAGGTTTCCGTATTCAGGGCACTCTTAACAGTTTGACTTCCTGCTTGTCAGCATATTTTCTGTACACATGCACACACACACACACACACACACACACACACACAAACACACACCAGCTCTACCTGTAGCAAAGCCTCCACTGCAAGAGCAGTCATGAATTCCCAGAAAGGTTGAATGATATTTTTTTCCACAAGTTAGTCTTCATATCAGAAAACCTTATAATGTGATCAGCAGTTAAGACCTCCAACGGTGTACGGCACCTTTATTGATTACAGGATGTTTTGGGTCTAGAAATCTCGCACAAACTGCTTTTAACATGAGCAACATTACTTTAAAAAACACCCCAAGATTTATGCATTTCCATCTCATGCACATCATCAATAAATAACATTTTCCTGAGCCATGACAATTCCATTATGAATATTTCACTGAGTTGTTTCTTTTAAATATTACACACTGCTAAATAGTTAATGTATTTCAGTATTTTTAAAGTTTTTATTTCTGAGAGCAATCCAAATCCAAAAAACTGGAGTTTTTTCATAATGTTTGCACAACTGCAATTAGCCTTAAAGTAACGCAGGTTAGTTTTAACACACAAAGAGGATGGATTTTCTTTTTACAATTCAATCCGTGCACATAAAGAGTTTTGAATCCCCAAAACAATCTAAATAGCTGATAGAACTTGAACAGCTTCTGTCTACTTTGACTCTTTGATCCAGAGTTACACTCCCTCTCAACAGTTACGCTCAACCAGTGAAAGACACCTTGGTTACCACCAATACGTGGGGTTAAATCACTAGCCAGACTCTTCTCCTCTGTTGTTCCTCAGTGGTGGAACGAACTGCCAAACTCTATTCGGTCTGCAGAGTCCTTGTCTACTTTTAAAAGCAAGCTAAAGACTCAGTTGTTCAAAGTGCATTTCGGCACTTAGTTTAACTCTTCTATCTGACCTAGATCTTCCCAGCTCTTTACCATACTTCTGCACTGATGGTTTTGGGTATCAAATGGGAATTATATTTACTTTTTTTTTTAAATTAGCACTTAGTAAACCCCTGTGTCCCACAGGACAATAGCTGTGTCCAACCAGACTTGCAGCAGTCTGTCACTTATCTATGATGTTCCCTGTTTGAATTCATGGTTGTGTTGTTTTTATTGTCTGATGTACGCCGCTTTGGATAAAAGCGTCTGCTAAATGCCTGTAGAATAGAATATTTGCTCCTACAGAGTCAAGATTCTTCTTTAAGCATTGAGTTTAAAACTGACAAAAAAAAAAACAACCTAAATCGACCTACTTAAAATTTTAGATTTATTAGGGATAATTTAACAGTTTTATCAGTTAAAATATTTGTTTTTTCTTCTCTTTAATGCAATGAATCAAACCCACCTGAGCAATGGCATGCAAAACTATTCAGCCTAAATATATTCAGGCCTTAAATATTCTTCATTAATTGGTTCTTAAATTCATTCATTCAGAGGATGTTGGACCCTATCCCATCAATCATTGTTCGAGAGGCAGGGTACACCCCAGTCCATCACAGGAGCAACACAGGGACAACCAGTCTTACACAGCCATTATATGACTGTGAAGAAAAACAAAATCAAACAGATCAACCAGAGTGAGCTCCAAACGTTACAAAAATCTTGTATTTGCAGTTTTACGATTAATATAAAATGATTTGTCTATCAATGCCACATAGTAATTATAAGCTTCACAGAGGTCTGCATTCTCTGAATGCTTACTTTTTTGGGGGGTTTTTTCTCTTTAATCTTCTGATTGTAATATTATTGCCATTTTATTTTCATATTATGTTGGCCTGCAAATGAACTAAATATTACTAAATCTTACTAAATAAAAATTATACTAAATCTTATATATTTACATGCTTTAATTTATTAACATTTCATTTTTTGTTAAATAAATATGAGCTCAAGCTCAACTCTTACAGTGCACTTTTTCAATGAACCAGAAAATGCCTCCCAGTAAACTAGAAAAATCTGCTCTAAACTATAAACAGCAAAGTAAGCACAGTAAAGCAAAGTAAACAAAAGTAATTGTCAATTATCAAATGCAAATTTTAAAAATGTTATTGTTGCTTTTTTAAATTATTTTGCTCTGTTTGTCAAAAAACAGTTAAAAATTCAATCACTATGTTATCAAGATTTTGTCTCAATGATGCTCTACAAACAGCAACAATGTGTGATGTGTGGGAAAATGCAAGTATTGTGGCAACATCAGAAACCTCATTAAACATCTGAGAATCAATCATAACACAGAAGATGATATTATGATGACACAATGCAAGAGAAGAAGGGAGAAACAGGTTCTGCAATGGATACAGTTCATCCTGGAGACCTTTGTTGCTGCAGGTCACAGAGCAAGAAGGAGAGGAGCTGCTGGTGATGTGTAGCAGAATTATGATGTTGTGATACTGAACACTTATCCTTTTATTTTGATTTTTTTAAAAATAGTTTTTATGCAGATTATTTGTACTAGATCAGTTTTTTAATAATAGAGTGAAACTGTACTCCGATCTGCGTTTTTTGGTTTCCATGAACAGTAAACAGAACGTCTAAAATCAATACATCACATTTTAAACAGCTGTGTGACTGCTCAGATGGATTTCATGCTTGTGTTACCTAGGTTTTGGGTAGGCAGCCAATTTTACTTTTTCTTATTTGGTGTTTATGTTGGACCATTTGCTAATGTTTAGTGGAATTGTACTTATATAGCACTTTTCCAGTCATGCTAGACCACTCAAAGCAATACCTCAGTAGGAACATCTGGAGGGGGGGCGAGGCATGTATACAGGGGAAGCCTGAAATCAGTCCTTTAACCTCCTGATTGGAGCAGGACTGCTCTTCAACCTGAGCTCTGACCAGCCATGATTACAATCATGATGGTCCAGCTCTAATGTGCATATTTATGACCACAGTATAAATGTTCAGACTGATCAGATAAGCTAGTGGGTGGAGTTTTAAGTTGGTGATTGATTCAATGTTACCAGGTTTTTGCACTGGGTAGTGCTTTGTTAATCTGAATAATTAAAAATAACCTAGTATAGATAGTCCATTCAGTTTAAATATTTTTTTTTTAATCTTGTTTAAATTCACCTGCATATGAGCAGTCCCTTCAAAAAACAATGATAACAAGACACCAGATTTTTCTCTCATCTTTCCCCTCCTGAGAATTTATGTAGACAAGAAAAGAACTGTATACCCTTTGATATATAACATGGTTCAGAGAATGCTGTCTACTGCATAAAGCATGTTTGTAAGAGGGTAATGAGGAATGGGCTGGAACATATGGCCATCTATCTTCTCTGTGATTAACTGAACCAACAAGCATTGTGATCCTTCACCCACTGTGACACTCCGAGTTGAAAAACGGGCAAATCTCAGACCTTGAGAAACACAGGACACTGTATATCAGGCATATTAAAGTCACATTTAGTGAGTCACAAGCATCTTACTTTGTGGTGTAAATAACAGAACAGCTTTGATTTGACAACTCATTCAATACTCAGAAGTAACATTTGACAGCAGCTGACATATTTATGGTAAAGGTTTGTGCCATTAAGACCTCTGGGAACACCGATAAAATGTTCTAACCATACATTTTATATGGTATTAATGCATCAACTTTTCTATAAAAACATTTTATCACAAGTAAAATATACAATCCTAAAGGCATTTTTAAAACATTTATAAAATTTTGAAAGTTATTTAGAAACAGTAGATAATAGAAAAACAATGTGTAGACAATATCTGGACCTTTACTTTGTAAATTATCCTTGTTTGCTGTTTTTTTCCCCCAATATTATACTTTAACTACAATACCAGTAACTATCAAATGTCCTGTCACCCACTTCTGCTTTCATGAATACATAGTATACTGAGTGTATAAGGTTCAGTGATCTAGCCACTGTCTATTTTTATCCAAGTACCTCTAATAAGATTACCTAAAAACAAATATTAATACTAAGAGTCTTAGGCGGCAGTTTTCTGGAGAGCTCAGCAGAAAGAAGTGACATTCGGTGTGAATATGACAGAAGGACCTTGGTGCTTTGCTTAGTGTCCTTGTGACTTACACTTGCTTTGCCTCACCATCACTGTTGCTGCCAACATCTCACATCGATGGGGTAATCAAATTATAACCACAGTAAATCAGTAAATCTGACAATTTGATTTAAGACATATGTACACAAGTGTGCTATAAAACCCATAACACAAGTATAGATCAAATAAGATTGTTGGTAACAGCGTCTGTTAAAAAAAATGATCCTACACATGATTTATGCAGCTAAGCAGAACATTTGTTTTTACTTACATTTTTCCAGCATCAAAACCAGACTGTTAGTAATTACAAAATGGTCCCAGTTATGAACAGATGAGAGAACGATCTGTTGCACACTTTTGATCTCTTTTGGAGAGATTGCCTCAAAATTTGTGCCACTCCAATTTTAAAGTATTTAGCTAATGTTGGTATACCAGTATGAGAGAATTTATTTCAGCTTGCTCTCCAGTGTGGCCGTGAGAAATACCGATTGGGTTGGATGAGTCTAGAGACTTTAGCAGAAAGGGGAGGTTCAGCAGTTTTTTGAGTCATAATGAGCTCAAATTAAGCTGGTATAAAGCTGTCTGTTTTCACATTTTACCCATTTCATGTCAAAGGAGAGATTAGTTTCTGTATAAAAAAAAAAAAACATCTCCTTCCCTCCCTCCCTTCACCTCTCTCCCTCTCTCTCCCTGCATCCCTCTCCGAACATCTACCCACATCT
>JBAMIG010000013.1:6694524-6714168 GCA_037177335.1 Kiunga ballochi | reverse complement strand
TTTAATTTAATTTAATTTAATTTAATTTAATTTAATTTAATTTAATTTAATTTAATTTAATTTAATTTAATTTAATTGACACCATTTAAAAATGTAAATTTGCAGGTTTTACCAGCAATGTGAGATTTATCGCCATAAATTCCTACAAAACAAAAATAATAATAATTTAGGGCATGTGATTAGTTTATGTTCCATGTGTACATTGAAGAGGCACAAATTAAAATTATACACTTAGAGCTAAAAAAAAAAAAACACTTAAAATTTGTAAACATAATCTTTTTAACTTCAGTTTAAAGAACTGGGAAAAATTTAGGGAAAAAAAACCTTTTAAACAGATTTTTCATTCATAGCATTCTGTATTTGTCCTCTCAACCTATCTCTTCTTATACGACCAAATAACAAATTGGACTGGAAATATATTGTTGCATATAATTCATTCATGAGAGTTCTTTCTTAACACTACGACAAGACTGTAGGGAGAACAGAGGCAATTAATTTGCCTCTGAGAGCTTCTGTTGAGATACATCAAAATTAAGTATCTTACTATTGCCACTATCCATAGTGGCTTCGTAACAACTCATAACTGTGTCAGTGTATAAAATATTTACAGATGTTAGGCTATGTGCTGAAGTATTTACTTAAATGGTAATTATATATCAGAAATTTATGGTCAGAGACTTTAGTTGTGCATTTGCAAGAAGATAAAAGAAGCTGTTGTATCCATCTCCTGACACTGGGGAGCAGTGTTGTAGAAAACAAATTCATTCATGAAGTCACGTGAATGGGATTCATTCATTAAATCACTTCTTTTATAATTATATAGATATAATGTATATATATATTTCTTTTTTACTTTCTGGCATCAGTTTTTTTTACCTTGGCTCAAAGCATGTCATTCTGCTCTCATTAAGTAAGGTTTGTTTGTACTCCAGTACATTTGTTCTTTAAAGAGTGTAAGGCGGATTCTACCTAGTTAGTTTTTCTTTGTTTTAGTAGAAATTTGCTCCACATTTTCCTGCCTCTTTCTCCCTTTAAAGATTTATATCAGGAATTCATTGGTAATGACATTAGTTTTGCATTTGCAAGAGAAACAAGTGATGGAAAACTGTTCCAGTCAGGATGTGGGAGTTTAACACAAAGTTTATGAAAATGTCTGGGACATCAAAGTAAAGGCAAGTTATTCATTTATTCATGCCAGCCTAATAATACTTCTTTTTTCTTTTTGCTTATGCAGGCCAACCACCTATGTGTGCCTTCAATATTTTGTTGCTACAGAGCAAGAGAATGAATGCAACATAGACATTAATAAACCTCTTTATTGAGGTCTATGAACTGCCTTTTGATTAACACCAATTTGCAAAGTCAAAATTGTAACTTTAAGATAGTGTGTCTGCATACAAATGGCAGGTTCTCATTTAAGTTTATATTTCAGTCCATTTCTGATTCAAATAAAGAGATATCCAGTGCAAAAGAAAAAATCAGATGGGCTGCAAAATTTAAGCACACAATTTATTATCAAGATAGAGGATTGTGAAATCTGTCACACAATTCTGTCAATTAAATTTTGTATTCAGATGTTGTCATTTGTTTATTAGTAATATTGTGTCATAAATAAACTGAAAGACTATTTGAATTAATAAAGATGTTAATAAAATGTTCATAATAAAATTTGGAAGAAGAGATTATTAATAAAGGATATTGTTTTATTGCGTTTTGTTTTGTTTTCTCTCTGTATTAAATTTGATGGGGATCAAATTTCAGCACAATACAGGTTCAATCAGCACATTTAGTGTTCCGTTGTGCAAGTCAGCGTATCCTATCAAGCTTTATCTTTCGCCTTCCATCTCGTCTTTTCATCAGTGTTTCACGCTTTCAAACCAAACAAAACACAAGACACAAACGGGCTAAATGTACTCTAGTATTGAGAATGAAAAGGCGGAACTTTTGATACGAGTCGTGTTTTCTTACGACATCATTTTCCAGAACACCCAGTGCAAAGCGAAGCCGCGGATTTGATTTTCGAAGCTAGCACGCTCGTGCTTACACTGTAGTACACGTTTGCTTGCCTATAGAAATGACACACTTTTGATATTTACAACGTGAACTTTTAAAACAGTCAAAATGAATCTTGACAGACTTAGAAAGCGAGTACGACATTACATTGACCAGGTAAGACTATTATCGACTTTGCTATTTTCTATGTTGCTAGCTAAAAATGCTAACTTATCAGCACACTTAGCGTAATGACTTTAGTTTGCCACCTTAACAGCCTCTTGGTAGTGTAACCCAACCATGATGATAATAGTAACCCTATATTTAAATTGCTTCCACTTTGTTGTTGTGTGTTTGTCTGCAGCAACAATATCAAAGTGCTCTGTTTTGGGCCGACAAGATAGCATCCCTTTCTCACGGTGAGTACGTGGCGAAAGTGTTATTGACGTGTAGTTAATACAACAAAGTAACGTTACTTCTTGTCGGCTAGGCAATGAGAAAAGAGTTTTATTCTGCACGTTTAAAACAAAGCATGTTCTGACAGTGCGTTGTGGTTTTACTTGGACGAGAAACGTTCAAATCTACCGGGTTCTTAGGCAGAGGATCTGGTATCCGCCCTTTTTGTTAATAGAGAGTATTTACTTAGGTGTGTAGAGAATCTAAAGATATACCATACATTTTCACTATTTTTATCCATTTTTTTTCTTCAAATATCTCAACTTTTTTTGTTCTGAGTGCTGACAACATTAGAAAAATAAAAAAGACCAGTTTTATTGTGCAAAATGAGCAAAGCTAGTAAAGGATTTCCTCACAATTCTAAACAAACTGGAGGATTTATTTGCCAAGTTTCTTTGAAAATGATCACTTTGATTATGTGTGATATTAACATTAGAGTTATTACCATTAAATAAACTTGGTGTGTAATACTGCACAATAATGCACCTCTAATTTAATGACACCATTCCATTGAAATGTCAAATACATTGGTTTTTACATTTTTAAATAAAAGGGTTTGAACAATTAACAACCAAAAATATTTACACCAGTCTTACAAGGGATTGGTGGAGTCAAATAACCCAATTACTGAGTACACAAAACTAATTTTGGAAAATAATGTGTCACTATTTAAAAGAAAAAAAGTTAAAGTGATAAATAAAGCAGGGGCGTCATAATGACAAGATCAACGTGAAACTTCTAAGCAATTATCATAAGGTCACAACTGGGTAACTTTGCCTCTTTATTTACTATGCAGAGGATCCTCAAGATATCTACTGGTTAGCTCAGTGCCTTTACCTAACCTCACAGTACCACAGAGCCTCACATGCCCTTCGTTCACGTAAACTTGACAAGGTGAGTAATATGCAAGTTCAGCAAGATCAGGTTTTAATAATAACACAAATCTATGTCAACATTTATTTGTGTTTTTTTTATTAAAATGAAACTCAGTGTTACTATCAATTGTGACAGTTTATTAAACCTTTTTTTTCTCACAGTTGTATGGTGCTTGTCAGTATCTTGCTGCTAGGTGCCATGTAAGTAAATAGAAAAATCTCCATTCTAGTTACGTCTCCCATACATGTCTTTTAAGGCAGGTAATAAAATCTATCAATAATCATAATGGTTTGGTTATATTTGTTTTGTGTTTTACTAGTATGCTGCCAAAGAGTTCCAGCAGGCCTTGGATATCTTGGACGCAGAGGAGCCAGATAACAGTAAACTATTGGACAGAAGTGGAAAGGAGGAAAGTGGCACAGACTCGACAAAGGACTGGGATATGTCCCCTGCCTCAGTAAGTTTTGAGCTGACATAAAAGAATATCTCAGTGACATTTTAAACCTCTGGTGCATGTGTGAAAACAGCTTTAGTATGCAGTGGGTTAGAATGGTATTATGCATGTTACGTGGATTTATGCCTTTCAGAGTTGCACTTTTTGTTTTTGTGTTTCCCTGTAGACAGTCTAATACAAGGAAGATTTATACAGTTATAACTCAGAACAGTTTTGCTTGTTTTTAAAGCTAGCTAAAGCTATGCTGCATCTGTGATTAATTTAACAGAAAAACATAAATACTAAAAGTGTAACTATTCAGAATGGTGTGTGTATGTGTATGTATATATATATCTATGTATGTGTGTGTGTGTTTTATTTGTAAAATGTTAATGTGTTTTCTTTTTGGTCAACTTGCCTAGAATATCACTTGTCCGGTATTCTGTGAAGTACCAGTTAGTTTGCAATATTTGCACTTAATCTCTTAAAACAGTAATATATAGTAAAAGTAAAGATAATTCTCATAACCTTTTTAAGCAATAAACTGTCATTTTACCTCACATGTTGTTCTTTTAAACAGCTGCTATGTAGCTGATTACTCCATATTTATTTCCTTGCTGTTCTCCTTTTCTCTTTGTAATATTTCAGGTCAGCAGCTCCATCTGCCTCCTGCGGGGTAAAATCTATGATGCCATGGACAACAGGCCACTGGCCACCTCAAGCTACAAAGAGGCCTTGAAACTAGATGTGTACTGCTTTGAAGCCTTTGACCTTTTAACAGCCCATCACATGCTGACTGCACAGGAAGGTGAGGTTTAAGTTTGAAACAATGTGAGTTACAGTTTAAAAGTGTTTCATATGTTGTAATGACTCCACATCTGTATGTTACATTCAATTTATCTTTAGAGAAAGAATTTCTTGACTCGCTTCCTTTGAGTCAGCAGTGCACTGAGGGGGAGGAAGAGTTGTTACATTTCCTTTTTGAGAATAAATTAAAAAAGGTGGGTGGTTCTATTTTTTATTAATATTATTTTACATGAGAAAGGTAAAATAGGACAATATAACAGAACACATATTAGTAAATATTGAAGAAGGCAAAAACCAGAAATGGGTGTAAGTAATTTGAACATCTATTGTACCTCCATGCTTAAAAATTACGGATGCTGGCATTAAAATGTTTTATCTATTTAAAAAAAATTCCCTGAAAGAATTTCAACAGACAACACTACAGTATTCCCTTCTTTCTTGGTCCATTCTAAATAAGTTTTGTCCCAGATTAGGGAGCAGTGTTTGAACCTTTTTTGTTGTGATGCTGTATCTGTCCCTTCACAGTACAACAAACCGAGTGATTTGGTGGTGCCAGAGATGGTGGAAGGTCTTCAGGACAACTTGGATGTAGTGGTGTCTCTTGCTGAGAGACACTATTATAACTGTGATTTCAAAATGTGCTACAAACTCACATCAACGTAAGTCTCCACAGTATCCATGTTTATTTTTAGTTTTTTTAATCTGGTTAATAACTTGTTGATAAAGAGAGGAGCTGCTGGGAAAGTATCAAGAAAAGTCAGTAAGTTTGGTTACAAGCTGTTTTACTTTGTAGTTCATTATGGGTTTATAAATATTAAACAAGTTTAGTGTTTTATAATATGAAAAATATGTTTGTGTATCAATTTAAAGGGGTTAGCATTGTTTCCAACTAACATTGAAAACAGTTGGTTGAATTGGGTTTTTAAAAAGTAGAAAACAGCACCAATAATGTGTCTCACTATTCTAAGTAAAATGTAAAAAAGATTCATAAAATAGATGTTGTCTTTTCAGGGTGATGGTAAAGGACCCCTTCCATGCCAACTGTTTACCAGTTCACATAGGAACATTAGTAGAACTTGGAAAAGCAAATGGTAAATAAAATATCCTTACAATGCCGAGTCCTTACTGTAGAATATTTAGCTGATCAATGTGTTTGTTTTTTTCCCTGCAGAATTGTTTTACCTCTCACACAAACTTGTAGACTTGTATCCTAACAATCCAGTAAGCATTTCTACTTTTATCATTACACTGAATTCAACCTGTTTACATAACTTTGGTGTTTCTTAATCAAGTCATTTATCAATCAGGTTTCCTGGTTTGCTGTTGGGTGCTACTATCTCATGGTTGGCCACAAAAACGAACACGCTCGGCGATATCTTAGGTATGTGTTTGCAATCACAAAACCATGAACGCCCTGTTCAAATCCACATCACTGACTGTTATGTTTGAGTTAATTCTGAGACATTGTTTATTATGTATATCCTGTAGCAAAGCCACTACCCTGGAGAGAACCTATGGTCCGGCTTGGATTGCCTATGGTCACTCATTTGCAGTGGAGAGTGAGCATGACCAAGCCATGGCTGCCTACTTTACTGCTGCTCAGCTGATGAAAGGGTGTGTAAATAAAATGTCTCTCAATACATAACTTGTATAAATATGTCTCCTCTAATAACTACACTTTTAAAGAGACCTCTCCCAAACCTTAGGACCTCAATTCAGGTTGATTATATTAACTTTACTGTTGAACAAGAAACCCTCTGAAAAGTAACATGGGAGTAAACTTAGCATCAACTATTTTGTTATGTAAAAAGACTCATCAGGTGACCTAAAATAGGTGCTGGTTCTTTACATTGGTTTTGTCTACAAGTGCCTTTAAAAGTTACCAGGCTGTATGAAATGAAAATGACAATTCATTTTATCTCACAAAGCCACTGAATAAAAGCCAATTTGGATCTATATGGGTGTATTAACTAGGAAGGGTTGATGAAAGAGGCCAGTCAATTCACTGTAAAAAGGTAAATGTCGGTTGTTCAGCCTAATATGTTTAAGACATCCACGGTTTGTTTTAAATTGTAATTTCTAATCAACAAGGTTTAAACAAGCGTTAATGACCTGCATTGCAAAGCAAAGCTGCCATTTGTGTCAGTTACTGTAATTAAATGGCAGGCATGGTATTTGTATTATTATTATATAAAATGTAAGTAATGTGTGTTGTGCTTGTACTTTTTCCTTTAGGTGTCACTTACCCATGCTCTACATTGGACTAGAGTATGGTCTAACCAACAACTCCAAGCTAGCAGAACGTTTCTTCAGCCAGGCTCTTAGTATTGCTCCAGAGGACCCGTTCGTCATACATGAAGTCGCAGTGGTTGCGTTTCAAAACGGAGAGTAAGTGTACGACTGCGCGCGCACACGTGCACAGAATTTTTATGAAGCAGAGTTATCAGAAATGTTTAAGGCAGAACAACTCTATACATTTTAGAGTTTAATCATTTTGATTCAAATGTAACTTCAGAACTTTTTTTCCTCTATTTGACTGTTCCAGTTGGAAGACAGCTGAGAGGTTATTTCTTGATGCTATGGAGAAGATTAAAGCCATTGGAAATGAGGTAACAGCTACATTTAAGGTGGGAGAGTTACTATGTTGCATGTCTTCTATACTTTAATGTCTTTCTATCAATTTAAGGTTACTGTGGACAAGTGGGAGCCCTTGTTAAACAACTTAGGCCATGTGTGTCGGAAACTAAAGTAAGTATGGAGCCAGATATACTTTCCAGTATCCCATGTGCTGTTTGAATTTAAAACTAGAAAAGCATTTTGAGAGCGCAGATCTCTGCCAAGCAGCACCAAAATGCTACTGAAAATGTCAGTGATCCAGAAACCAATCCTTTGTTCCCAGCGGCACTCCCAACGTATCCAGGAAATTTAATCAAAATCCATCAATAACTTTTTGAGTAATTTTGCTACTAGACAAACAAACAGACAAACTCTGGTGGAAACATAACTTCCTTGGCAGAGGTAATAAAATATGTTCCAATATAAATGTACTTTTAAGTCTATGTCTGCTGGAAATAATGCTGGACAGATGTGCACGAATAATCCCACTTCCTTGGATTTCTTATCAAATTGACAATATCCACAATCACTTTCACTGTTAAGTTATGTTTGTAAGGTTGTGATGTTTCCATTACTATAAGATAAAACCAAAAGCAACTGGAGCTCCTAAGTCAACCTACTGAAACTGGCCCTAATCCATAAAACATCTTTTTTTTCCCATTTCAGATGATTTAAAACATGGTAAATGAATTTGTACCTTTCCAGTCACGTTTCCCACTCAATGCTCTTTACACTACATGACCCCCCTCACCATCATACACACACTCATACCCCTATAGAGGCACACGAGGAGTCATGTAGGAGTCAGGGTTTTGCCCAAGGGCAGTTAGGTATGTAATCAGGGGAAGCCACCAAAATATAACCCTGAATCAAGCACTGGTGTTGCTAATGAGTTCCTTCAATGCTCATAGGAATGGATAAGTTAACCAATTCCTGTCAACTGAACCATTGTAAAAAAAAAAACAAACGTTTACTTCATTTCTGCAAACATCTACATGTTAAATTTAGTTATATTCATGAATAACACCTTTGCATATAACCCTGTTTGTTTTTGTGTTTTTTTTTGTTTTTTTTTTTAGAAAATATGAGCAGGCTCTGGAGTACCATCGTCAGGCACTGGTATTGATTCCACAGCATGCCTCCACCTATGCTGCCATAGGATATGTGCACACCCTCATGGGTGACTTTGAAAGTGCTATTGACTACTTTCACACTGTAAGTTTTAAGGCAGCAGTTTAGTTCTTATGCAGGTCTTATGTGTCATCTAAGAGAGAAACATCTGGCATCAACTTGTTATCCAAATGACAATATTATAATTAATTTGTCCCCCTTGTTGCAGGCACTTGGACTGAAAAGGGATGACACTTTCTCTGTGACAATGCTTGGCCATTGTATTGAGATGTACATCGGTGACACAGATGCTTTCATAGGTTAGTTTGATCTTAGAATTTTTTTTAGAAAAAGAAATCCACCACTTCTACTTTAATCATTAGTAACTCAGCTTAATAAAATCTTTGTGTTCTCTCAACATGTCTTTTGTTTTCACAAAGGCACAGACATCAATGACAAGGTGCGAGACAGCTTGAACACTCCAGCACTGATGAAGATGTTGAACACATCAGAGCTTGCTGATAATCTGGCTTCACCCAGGTTGGAAGAAACTAACGTGTCATCATTGGAAACCCCAGTGTCCAATCAGGACAAGATGATGCTGGAAACTCCTCTTAGACTCTCGTTAACCCTGGAATGTGATATGTACGAGAGCGACATGATGTTGGACACTTTATCAGACACCAGCACGTGATCTAATCTCATCCAGAACAAACTGTTTATGGTAATGGGTTGTCTTTTTAGGTACACGTATTCAAGCCCAAGGACAACATCCAAAAACTGCAGCTTTAGCAACTATTCCTCCTCCACATCGATTCCCCCTGTTGTGCATTTTATTGCTTCTTAAAAATGTCAAAACAAGAAATATAAAGTTGTGACTATTTTGAACATTAATGTGTGTGAATTTATATACAGCGCCTGCTGTGTAGCATATTGTTTTTGCAAGATCGCACTTTAAAAGGGGGGAATGAACATGCTTTCTTTTGTGGGATTGAGTATTTTTCCTTGGGTTAAAACACTGGATATATGTGGCAGACTGACCCTTGTTTGAGCAGAACAAACACAGCCACATACCACACATTTAAAGACTAAAGTAAGGTCTCCTGATTGAAGAGCCAGTTGAGCAATTTTCGCAAAAGTGACATTTTTCTTTTGGCTATTTCTCTAATAAACCACGTAATCATCCCAGACTTCCTGTATGGTTTTATTCTGCAAGTGCAAATGATTACATTTATACCCACCACTGAAAGTATTCAGGCTCTTGTTGCATTGGTTTCCATGTGTAATCTATGTTTAGATTAAGTATTTGTAAATTGAAGATATTTGATGTCAGAACAATCTTATGTGCTATATTGTTATTTTGTGTTTAAAATAATATCAAAGTTCTTTAAAAAAAAAAAAAATGACACCCTGCAAGTAAAGAGCAACCTCTCAAATGGTATACTCTGACTCAGGGGAGGAGTACGTTGCCACAGCCTCCTAATAAAAAGGCAGCTTCTCCCCATCCTTCCTGACACCCGGGATTTGTGTCCCATGGAGACAACTCGTGAGAGATGGGCTGTACTCCGTCTAAACCGACCGGTGTTTACAATCACTGCAGGGTCGGTCGGGACCTCGACACCTGCTCCACCTTTATCCCCAGCCACAAAAGCTCCGTGTGTACACCTGAGAGACCCGGGCTGTGCGTAGAAAGCCGCAGTGGGAAGCAAACTTTTCTCAGTGGTGAGTTTGTAGTCCTGAAAATTGGAAGCTTTCTTGATTCATAACAAAATATATGTGTTGCACGTAAAAAAGGGCCATAGATAAAACGTATATATTCCACCCACGATCAACGTAAACCTAGTTTTCCATTTGACAAGTTTGTTTTGTTTCTTTTTCCCAGTTCCCTGCCGTGATGTTCACGGGCGGCCAGTGAGCCAGAGGTCATGTTATGAATCCTGCATCACGGGGGACACCACAGCTCCCGGGAGCTCCTGCACCAAGCCCGACGCGGGATTTTCTGATGGTTGCTGAACCCCCTGACTCAATTTAAAGTGACACTGCAATCAAATTACTTGAGAGGACGAATATTTATTACACATTTAACTAAGAATAAAACTGTTTCTCTGCCAACAGCTATGTTTCTAATACGCGTTCTTTTTAAAATGAATGTAATTCTAAACCACATTTTTTAATCGGTCCTTATTTTGATAACCTCTAAAATAAATACGCTCTCAAAATTTGGAAAAAGCGCTTGTCTTCGCGAGATTTCATTCTACTATTCTCGCGAGAACACGGTAGCTTAGCACCAGCAAGGAGATGGAGAGAAATGAGGTCTGAAAAGGACCCGATGACCGTGGGAAAGGAGAAAAGTATCGTGGAGATACAGTTTAGAGACATTCAAAGAGAGCAAGAATACACGCCAGGTAACTCCAAACAGAAAGAAGAGAAGAAAGAGGTTTTCACCAAGGTACGTGGTCGAGTTTTTTAGGTATGTCGCATTGTTTATGCTGCGTGGCAAACAGTCATGGAGGAGACGCAGAGGGATGTGTTTCAGTACCGCGGACAGCGACAAAAGTGAGCTATGAGAACAAAACGTGCATACTCTGAGTTTAATAGCATATTCCCTCTGAAATTACATCTGGCTTGATTTGACATATAACCTACAACCGAACATGACATGATGTTCGAATGAAGGTAGGAGACAGCAGCACAAGATCCCAATACTATGCCAGGTTCAATGACGTGCATCACAAAACTCCACTACCCCAGTTTAAAGCCCCAAATATACACAGTAGCTCATTGGGAATCTATACTGCAACCAGAAAAGAATATTTATCCAGCCGTGTATTGGAAGAATGTTTTGTGTAAGATCCCTACCAAAAATATTGACCACTTGAGGTTACAGAGCCTTTGTCACATCAAATGCTTATTTTCTTTGAGAAGATTTGAGTTTATTTAATTAGAAATTAATCACCAGTTCATGGATTTATTGGATTGTGACTGTATCTTGATTATATAAGTTCAAAGTGTAATACAAAAATAACCCAAAAAGTGTAGGCCGTCAGCTACATTATGTTTGCTTTTTACTGTATGTTTTATTTCACATTTAAGACTAAATTTATTTTCTATTTATATATTCAATGCAGATGCAACATTCTGTGAAATACCTGTTTTGTGCACCAGTTCCTCTCCTCCAATAAAGCATGTGACATTAAAAATCTAAGAAAAAAAAGCTTTGAAGGCATTTTTCAGTGCCTAACAGGAGTTCATATAATGGCCTTGGATTAAAGGATACTGGTAGTTTACTGCTGAGTTCCTATTGAGCTTGAAGGCAAAAACAGACTGGTTGATAGCATGTGTATTACTCATTTATAAGGAAAAGGTGAATATATAGATTATACAGTTACTACTACTACTACTACTACTTAAATTACTGCATTTTACACCTTCCAAATATACCTTGTTTAAACACTCATTAACAGTCTCTGAAACATTTCTGCCTTGGCTGAAATTAATTGGGCACAATAAAGAGAAAAGTTATGTTTCTTGTTTTATTCTCATGATAAAAAAGTGGAGAAAACTATATCTTAATTGCCTTGTACTTTTTGATGAGCAGAAGATGAATGTGTACATGACTGTTTACAGGTAGTTATTCGAAGACTCCCACCTAACCTATCAAAGGACCAACTAGAAGAACAGCTCAGTCCACTTCCGTCTTATGACTATTTTGAGTTTTTCTCAGCAGATCAAAGGTATGATTAGTTTAGTTTTTTTATGATGCAGAAAAATCATATAATCTGCCTTAATAAATCATTTGGACTGATATATGGTTTTGTTTGTCTTCACAGTCTCTATCCTCACCTGTTCTCCAGAGCTTATATAAATTTTAAAAACACTGACGATATCCTGCTGTTTAGGGATCGATTTGATGGTTATGTCTTCATTGACAACAAGGGTACTTATTTTTCCCCCACACATCCTTTTTGACGGTGGTAGCTATAAATGTTGACATAGATTTCTATGTGTTTTTTTTATATAAACAAAAGCATGTTTGCTTTGCAGCTAAAGGTTAAAGTACATAAACACAGATTTAGCTTTAGTACTCATATTTTCATTCCTACTAACTTGGAGTCGATCTGTCAAATGATAAATTGCCTTCTATGTCAATATTTACCCAGGCCAAGAATATCCAGCAGTGGTAGAATTTGCCCCTTTCCAGAAGATATCCAAAAAGAAACTTAAGAAAAAAGATGCCAAAGCAGGGAGCATTGAGGAAGGTACTAAAACACAGTGATAGATTTCTCCATTCATTTTCTACCGCTTTGTCCCTAACGGGGTCGCAGGGGGGCTGGAGCCTATCCAAGCTGTGATAAATTTCTATTCCTTACAAATACATTCCTTGATGGATTTAAGTTTCAGAGAGAGTTGATATGTAGAAGTTAAGATGCTTAACTTTGTTTTGATTTTTACCCTTTCTAACTGTGAAACTCATTCAGACCCAGAATATAAGAGATTCTTGGAAAATTACTCCTGTGATGAAGAAAAATCGATGGCTAACCCTGAGATTCTTCTTGGGGAGATAGAGGCAAAGACAAGAGAGCTAATAGGTACACTGTCAATATGCAAATTACAAACAATTATTATTTTTAAAAGCAGATTTTCTGGCTTATGTGAATTACAGTTACCCATACAAAATTACCTTTGTTTCCCTTCATCTGTTTGCTTTTCAGCCAAGCGGTCAACACCACTCCTGGAGTATATAAAAAATAAAAAAATTGAGAAACAGGTGAGGAAAAAAAGCAAGGAACACCCCCCCTTCCCCCCCTCCCCCATAAAAGACCAAAAAACATGACCTATTGGTACGTTTTTGATATACAAAAGAAATCCCTTTCAAAGTGTGACGTGCTTCTCATCAGAGAATAAGAGAGGAGAAGAGAGAGGAGAGGAGAAGAAGAGAGCTGGAAAAGAAACGGCAGAGGGAGGAGGAGAAGAGGAAGAGACGAGAAGAGGAGAGACGCAAGCGGAAAGAGGCAGACAAGCAGAAGAAATTATCAGAAAAAGACATTAAGATTAAGGTAACCTAGCGCAGTATGCATGCTACAATAGCATTAATATGACCTTTCTTTGTTTTTGAGTGGTCTGGCAGCATAAAAAGTGTTGATGTTTCTTTATTTCTTTATGTATTTTTATGTCCAGCTCCTGAAGAAGAGCGACAGAGATGATGAAGTGGATTCAGAACGAATCAAGGACAAAAATGACAATGGAGAGGCAGACAGGGCCAAATGGGAAAAAGCTGGCGGGCAACTGCAACTGAAAGAACTCAAAGAAAAGTAAGAAACATTCAATTGTTCAATGAACAATGGGAATGAGTGCTAGTTCAGTTTCATTTGGCAGTACTTATTGGCAATGAAAAATAGGTAATTGTAAATGATAACATGCTTCCTATTAGCTCCCAAGCATAGCTGTCTCATTAAATACTTTTTGTTTGGATGTTATTTATACCTTTGACAGAGAAGTGTAGAGAATATGCAACAAAATAAAAAAAATGATGTATAAATTAATAATAAAATAACAAAATGTTAAAGTTTTTTAAATGAATTAGTTATATACATTGGGTACTTTTTTTTCTATAAGTAAACTGTTATAAACCTAAACCTACAAATGAATTACCACTTTAAAAAATGTCATTATTAAATGATGCCAGTCAAAATAATCATAACACTTAGTCTTATTTATGGCTTCATCTGTTGACTTTGCAATCTGCACTCTGACCACTAGAGGTCAGCCTGAGAATGACAAAGAGCAGAGAGAGCAGCATGGGCGCAGGCAGAGAGATAAGGATCACCGAGGAAAGGATGAAGATAGGAAACGACAACAACACCACTACGAGTTTGACAAGTTCATGCGCAGGAAAGATGAGACCAAATGGGGAAAGGGCTACTGCCAGGACCGTGCCAAAAAAGAGGGACATCATCATAACTATTCCTACCATCCTGAAGGAGACAAAATGGGGAAGGAGGATAGGGATGACCTGAGTAATAGGAAGGAACGCCTCCGAAACAAGGTGAGCGAGAAGGTGAGCATGAGACGTGGAGGAGGGTGATCTATTTGTTTTTTTTATCATGTATACTTCGTTGATTTGGAATGCATGTTGCTGTTTACTGGTAATCATGCAAAGCTTGCTTCACAGATATGCTGCAGTGTTCTTTGTATGGAATAGAGGCTTTCTCCTGCTGGCCTTCCAAACAAGCAAAACTTCCGTTTTTTTCCGATTGGCGGCATTTCAATACCACGATGCATAATAAATACGAATGCATCTTTTCTCGTTCTAAATGATAAAGCTGATTATTATCTTTATTATTATTAGATTGTTTCGCCTGATACCTTTTTTAAAGAGAAAGATACTTTGTTCTCAGTTTTCTGCAACAAAAAGTTGTCACATAAGGAAGTGACACTCTTTAAGTGTGATTCTTAAATCAGTGATTTAAGAATCACTGATGTCTTAACCAAACCTTCCAGGATGTATTTCCTCTCCTTTTAATCTCAAACACGCAGCTCTTTTCCATTGCCAGATTATAGTGTGCACAAAGCTAAACATGCACTGCAAATAATTGCAACTGTGGCATAAACACAGTCAGAAGTGACAGACTTCTTCTGTGATTTGATTCCTGCTCATGTTGGAATTCATTTCAGTAATAAAAAAGTTAGATGGCAACAAAATAAAAAAAAAAGAAAAAGTGTGCCTTCATTAATTGGTGTACATAAACTGTGTACTGCTTATGTTTCTGACGTCCCTGCTCTCTTTTCTAACCACAGGACCGACCAGCCATGCAGCTCTATCAGCCAGGCGCGCGGAACAGGAAGCGCATGAGTTCAGCCAGCAAAGGCTACGATTGCATCCCTGTGGGGCACTCACCTGAATGCAGGACGGAGCATTGTTATGAAGCTGTGCCGATGGCTATGGGACTGGAGAGGGGGTTTGAAAAAAGCAAAGATGAACAGTAAATCTAAATGTTTTGTGGAAATGAAGACAATAAATCATATTCAGCTGTTACAGGATAGGGTGATGGTATCTTGTTTGGCCATTGTAGTGCTTCAGGTCCAAGAAATATGAGCACTTGAAAAGAAAGCTATCCTGTCAGTTTTGTCAGTATTTAGTGTAACTAGATTCTGAATCATGGAACTTCATTACGTTTCTTTTGTTTGTTTTTTTGCTGAGCATGAGCATAAAAATTTAAATTATGATAAAAAGAGATGTAAATAATGGTGGCTATGAAAAAATAGTGAAACAATTAACTTCACCTTCCCTGTTTTATTCATTTTCTATTTCCTTTCTAAGTTCTGATTGACCAATTAGTGTTGAAATAGTTGTTTTAATGTTATTTATTTATAGCTTTTCATATATTTAACACTTGAGGTAGTCCAGTTTCACTACCTATGTTATCATTTTCAAGTGTTTCCCTTTCACAGGTTTCTCTTTCCACATTAGTATTACTGGCCTCATCTTCTTTAGAGGTTTTTTTTAAAAAAAAACTTTGTAAAGTCTTCTGAAACTTGGTGTTTCTAATGATCTTATAGATTCATAAAACTGAAAGTAAAGAAGGAGCCATTTTCAGAGTGAGAAAAAATGCAGGAAAGAAAATCTGTTATGTACTACCATGTGTTTGGGGAACTGAATAAGAGTTTATTAAGGCATAGTTTCATTTCAAATACTTTCATACATTAATCCCATCTCATTCTAAGGAGATATCTCACAGATACATGTTGTTTTTTTGTGAACCAAACTTGTACACAACCACCCATGAGCCAGGAAGAACACATTCTCTGCATTTCTATGAAGCATTTCCTAAAAATTAAATATGAGATTATAAAGTTTGACACCAGCTGGTGATATATTTTTATTCAGGGTGTGTTTTTATTAACGTGGTTCAGTAAATGTAACAGAAAAGTTATAACTATGAATAATGTAGTTATCATACATTTAGTTAAATTTGCACATGGACCATCATTTCTCACTAATAATTTGTTTTACATTCTATTTGTGATTCTTTTTCTTATGATGTGAGAAAATAAAGCAGCACCAATTGATGGATTGAAGAGTATTTTAGTTGTGGTGTTTGTCTTAATGGGTGGGCACAACAACACAACACATTAACATGTGATAGACATGAGTCAATTACGGTAACAGTAAAGCTGTTAGACATACCCAGCTGTAATATGACTAATATTAAAATGTCAAAAACTAGAACCTACATTTTTCTTAGTTCAGCATCACTTGTCAGTATTGCAGTGAAAATTGGAGGGACCTGTCATCTTTCTGTCATCTGTTATGGTGGTTTTGATTGTAAAGATTAACTGTTTACCGCTAAAGTTCACACTAACAAAAAAAAAACTAGAAAATAATATTCATTTTCTTTTGGACAATTATGACACATTTTTAGCAAGATTTTGAGATCAAATTGAATAATAAAGTAATTTGAAGTAACAACAAACACTTTCTCTTGGTGTCATATACCCAAACCAACTCATAGAATTGGCTTAGGGAGCTTTATTTTTACAGTCACGCAAAGCTACCAAACAGCCGACACTGTTTGGTAGAAAATCACACTTTCACCCAGACAAAGCAGAACTGTCATAATCAACAGGAAGCCAGCAGCACAAGAGCACATGCTCAATAAATCTTGTGAACAAAAACATAAATTCTCACTTCACTTTCATGGATCACGTTCATACGAAACACGTGTGTATAAGTATACACAACTATAGGTTTTAAGTGTCCGATATATAGGACATAGTGAGTTTTTCTGGTACTTTTCTTATTAGTTTTGTTTTACTTTCAAATCCAATGATCTCATATTTCTTGTAAATACCATCAATGAGGTAGCTGCTAATAAATGAAAGCAAAATTGACACCCACTGATAGACTGGGAAATCCCAAGAAAGATTTGTGGCTTCTCCATTTTGCTGTTTTTTCATGTGTACTGAAATCTCCTGTACTCATTCACATCACATTCTTGTGCCTTACAGAGTAAAAGTCTTTAGGTAATCAATCTATCATGTTGGTATATACAAGATACTAAACGAGTAAGAGTACATTTGAGTAATTTCCTAGCACACGCCTTGAGTCTTACAAAAGAAAGTGTGCCACAAGTTGTTTCTGAAGACTGAATCAATGGTGGCCGTTACAGCAGTTAGGGGAATAAAAGGAGACACGTGATGCATTTCCTCTCTTTGGCGCTGTAATATGTTTGAACCCAACCTTTCTCAGTTGCATTATTTGTCGCCTCCTCTAGAACATTAATTTACCCACATGCTTCATCCACCACTGTATTCGCAAAGGTAAGACCTCAGCGACTACTACAGTTGTTAACTTTATGATTTAGCCTTATTTCCAGAGTTAAACTCGTTGTGAGTGAGCACTAATAACACCACGTGTCAGTTTAATAAGCTTTTGTACTTTTTCCCTAATTGCAAATGCAGTTTTGTTTGTATTCTTAGCTGTCATATGTGGTAAAGAATCCGCCATAAGTAAAAGAGTAAAGAAAATATTATCAGAATCTGCTGTGTAGATTTTTTAAAAATTTTGTTTTATATATCAAACATGTTTAAGACACAGTGGTCATCTGAATAAATAGGTTATTTATATTAAACATAAGTTAGTGGGGTATATAATGCAGTCTAAACATAAAACATAGCAGGATGATATATGTAAAAGAAATGTTGGGAAATTGATTAACAATAGGGCAAAAGAAAGAAAAAATAAATTAAACGTTCACATCTTTTTTTAGCTTCTATGATGACACAAAAAATCAATGTAAGTCATTTTTTAAAGAGGTGGTTTGGAATTTTTTTCAGGTTTCTTTTTCCATTCATCACTGCTTTTTTCAATACTGTACACTTTCCATGTGCATACATTTTAAAAGAGTGATTCAAGAAATGGTTTTTACATATATGACGTGGCTTGTGGTATGCCCCTGGACCACCAACACCATTTCTACCACACACAAGACAATGTTTGTGTATGTTATCAATGAATTTGTTTTCGGATTTCAAATTAAATTCACATTTGCATATATGCACATTTACATGTGCATTCCACCATTTGAGGCACTGTAGGATTTACAGAGGCAGGTGTGACTCTTGTTCCTAATTCATTAAAAAAAACTGCAGTGTGACAGTTGGTGCACATAACCACAACCCAAGCTTGTCAATTTCCTGTGTGAAACCCTCACCCATTACATGTGCTTTCACTCACACGAAAACAACAACACTGGAACAAATACAGTATCATTTTCACACTCTGAACTCACAATCACAGAATCACAGAATAGCAGTAGGTTAATTAGAACAGCTTGTTGTGGTGTAATTGTTTTTCCTTCCTTACTGTTTCAGATGACACGATGTGTGTCACATTGCTTTAGAGCTTCCTGTATTATGCAAGAATTTTTTTCTGATTTTTACAGCCCTTTTCTTCTTTTTTTTCTGACATACAGGTGAAGAGAGGCAATTTCTGTTCAATCATGCCAGGAAATTCTACTAGCAGTCACCTTGACAATGCCACAATATCCCTGTTTCAAAATGTGGAAACCAGCATTGCCATATCTGTTATCTATATAATCGTCACGGCTTTTAACCTGTCGGGAAACGGTTTATCCATGTGGCTTCTCCTCTTCCGCACCTCCCCAAAGTCTCCCACCATCATCTTCATGATTAACCTCACCCTCACTGACTTGGCTCTTGGCACGGCCTTGCCATTTCAAATTTCTTACCAGCTACAAGGATTCCACTGGAATCTGGGGTCAAAGATGTGCAGGTAAACTTGATGAATAACTTAAATCATTAACTGTCAAAAAGAATCAAAATCTCCACAGTCATTGACACACAGGAAGTATCCTCTTTATTATCGTATTTATCAAAATTACTTTGCAACCTGAGAGGCACACTGCGTCTGACCGTGTACCTCTACTCCTATGGAGGGTGCTCCGAGAGTACTGGACCCCTTTGTTCGAGCTGTTCGGTCCTTGTACAACCCATGTCAGAGCTTGGTCCGCATTACCAGTAGTAAGTTGGATTCGTTTGCTGTGAGATTTGGAGTCTACCAAGGCTGCCCTTTATCATCTATTCTGTTCATAACCTTTATGGACAGAAATTGTAGGCGCGGCTGAGGTGTGGAGGCGATCCAGTTTGGGGGCTTCAGGATTGCGTCACTGCTTTATGCAGATGATGTAGTTCTGTTGGCTTCATCTGGTCCTGATCTCCAGCTCTCACTTGAGTGATTCGCAGATAATAATAATAAATAATACATTTTATTTAAAAGCGCCTTTCAGGTCACTCAAGGACACTTTACAATACATGCAATAAAATAAATATGA
>JBAMIG010000013.1:6641254-6684526 GCA_037177335.1 Kiunga ballochi | reverse complement strand
TATATGTGTGTGTGTATATATATATATATGTGTGTATATATATATATATATATATATATATGTATGTATGATGATGATATTACATGCACCATTTCATATGATAATCTAAGTAATGGTGCATGAGGTAGACGTTAACTCATGCACTATTACATATGAAATTATCATTAGCAAAAGCATGTAAGTCTTTGTACTTTATTATTCTGGCATCATTTTACTTGAGTAAAATACATATACTTTTGGTCATTAAGTTAAGTACAGGACATACTTTAAAACTTCAAATCATACTTGTTTTATATTTAACATTATTATTATAATTGTCACCAGACAAGACTGTATGTGTGCAGCTCAGATAACCGTGGCATAGCAGTTTCCAAACCACGCTGTCTGGGACTGTTTAGCGTGCGGCTGTCATTTTTGAAGCACTTGATATTGTGGTCAGATGGACGATGGCTGCGGCTTGAGTTGGTGAATCTGGCCTCTAAACTGTCATGTTATGATGATGCAGCTGGGGAGGGAAACGATTACAGAAGAAATATTAACATCCCTAATGTTATCATCAGAGTGGGATGTCATTCAATCACACTGGGATGTCGTGTCCCCCCACATGACGTCATGTTTACTGAGGCTGAGGGCAGACTGGCAGTGATGAGAGCAGGAAAGCCTTGATAAGTATCATATAAAGCTCTCACTATTTAAACACAGTATATATTTAACCGCATGCAGGCTGTTTGATCATAACATTATAAAAATGATCAAATTATTTATTTCTGTTATTTGTTTCTGCAGCAACACTGCACGTGTCACCGTTTCCCTATTAATATAATAATATAATTATAATTTAATTATAGTCGATACTGAAATCTAATCGTAGTGTTTGTTTAAGCCAAAGGAAGCAGTGTGTTGAAGTTTGTTGCCATGACAGTAAATCTCCTCAAGATGGCATCAAAGACTTGTGCATCTCTGTATGAAAGAGACACAGAGATGCCTGTTTGGGTTAACAGGCTCATTCTTTCCAGCAGCAGCTAGATTTACAGAGATCCACTCAATGTCAAAAAACAGCAAACGATCAGAGCTGAGATTGATATTGCCAGCTTCGGGAAATGAATATGGACTTTATGCATGTGGTTTGGCAGCAGATTTTCTTTAAAGCATCGGAGCAAATGACAGCATCACTTAATCCCTACCAGATATAGGTCTTGGATTTCAGGTTTCCAGGCAGCGGTTTTAGAGCAGCCAAATAGCTGTAGGGAATGTGGGAATATCTCTGGCCTTGATAAATAGAAAGTGTATCTGGATTACTTTTCTTTTTAGATCCCTCTCTAAGTATTTTCCTTGAATGGTAATAAGGGTGGTCAGTGTTATTCATGGTTATTTTCTTGTCAGTTTGGGTTCAGGCTACTTGTGACATCCAATTGATTTCCATTACTCAGATTTTGTTCTGTGGATATGGAGACACCCACGTAGGGGTGGGCTGAAGTTCAAACATGACACTGAGTAAATCATGCTTTTCTTTATTTAAGATCTGAATTCCAAATAAATCTATTTAAAAATCTGATACTTTGCAGTAAGTTAATACCGCGAGTGTGTAAAAGCCTGGATTATTGGATACAATTAAACGTGTCACTCGTACTTACCAGTGAAACGTTTTGAATCACAATTAAATGACACTGAACGATGTCAGAGTGCAGAATGTGAGGGCTGGGAAATACAAAAGAGCGTCTCAAAGGAAAGCCAAGCCTATGTTTCCTCAAAACACGATGAAGCATTTCCAAGAAAGGATTTGCATATCTGTCCACTCTCACTGTCCCATCTGCACCCACTCAGCCTCTCATGTTTTGAGTACCAGTATCAACAGCAAAGACTGCTGGGCTTTCTAATGAAAACCATTCAAGTCAATCAAGTTTACCCGAGACCAAAGGCCAGTGTAATTTGGGAAAATTGCTGAAACTCCAAAGTAATCTTCTGTAATGTGATCTTGCCTATTGAACACTGGCTGTACTGTACGTGTCGGATAAGAGCTCAGTCATTTTCTTCAAATGCAGTCCTGACAAGCAGCATGAATGTCCACCTGCAAGTAATCATCATTCTAGTGTTAAGTGCTTTGATATTAAAATGACTGATTTAAGACCATTTGCTGCAAGTAGATAGAGATTTAAAAACACTTCCACATGTTGATAGTGAGGATAAGCGGAGTTTGTGAACTGGGTGGACTGCGTGTTGTGTTTACTGTTGTAGAGCAGCCTGGGAAAACACATTACAGCCATGACTCCAACATTTCAGTATCTCAATTGAGAAAGTAAACTTTACATTTATTAAGAATGATGTCATCAAAGCTTGCTTACTAATATAGCAAGGCCAATGTTGGATAAGATTCGGTGCATTCAGTTGTAATAAAAACATGCACTCAAGTTAAATTTTCTGCAACTTGTAAAGTAACCACTTGAGGGCAACATTGGCTAAATAAACATGCAGACAAACTAAATGTATTAAGGTAAATTGTTGATGCTTTGATCAGCTAATGAGACAGGCAATTTGACATTTAGGGTATTTGGTATTTGCAAAGGGCCATGTTAAACGTTGCCATTGTCATAGTTGGAAAAATAAATAGTATTGTTGTTTATACTCAAAGCCTCTGGGTGACTTTGGGAACGATGCTCTGAGTCCACATAGTTGCATGTAGAATAACAAACATCCTCTAATCAGTTCGCCCTGAATTGCTGCCTTAAAACTCCTGCTCGGGCACCTGTTTCAAAGAACATGCTGCATGTTTATCAAAGTCCTCCTCCGTCAACAAACAGAATAAGCACAAAGATGGCTGGCTTCTCAACCCACATCTGATTTCAGCAAATGTGCAATTGTTCAAAGTGAGTTGTGATTCATTGATTTGTTTCAAGGCAGAGGAAAAATAACCTGAGGGCTTCTACCAGTTAGAAATAACAATGGAGTCCTTTAGTGCTGCTTGTAGCGTTGTTGGCCTGACATCAGTAAAACACGGAGGGATTTTTCACAGTGGATTTAACTACTAATAAGGGACTGTATAAATGAGTGCTACTCATTAGAGATGGTTATTTTTGTGCAAATATCAGATTAGAGGATTTTATAGTCAGTGCACTGCGTGTACTGCAGTACTTTAGTTAACTTTAATAATACTTTTGGTACTTTTTTCTTTGGTATTGGTTTATAGTTTTTTTTTCTTGTTTACATTAGTAAATTTTCTAATGGAAAATTAATCTGTTTATTATGTTTGTGCATCAATTGTACATTAATTGCTCAGAAATGTAAAGAAAGGGAAAGATTTAGCCAACAAGCACATACAAATACAATCACAAATAATAAATTATGTCCGCTATATTTTGTTCACACACAATCACAATGACAGTATATTATATTTTTGTAGCAGTTTGCCTTGAAAAAATAAAGTGCTTTTGAGTAAAAAAAAACATGTTTGCTTGGTAACTCTATTGTCAGATAGTTTTGTGCTTCTTAGTTTTAATATATTTTTATTAATTCTCTAAACAAACACGTTGTAATGAGCTTTTTATTTGCACCTCATGCGTTTGTCATGTAAGTGTTATTAATACAGCCGAGCTCAGGGGGACACTGATGAAGGCTCAGTGGACAGAAACTCTCAGAAACATTTCCAGTATCAGTAGCACATAAATGTTTCTTCTCAATAAAACTTCACCCTGACCCCTTTAATCATGTCTGTACGCTCTTTGACAGTGGTTTGTTTATCTATGGAAGATGTTCCTTCAGGAAAGAATTCCCAATATTCCACCCATGTCCCCTTTGGCTTGCAAAGCTTGTCACTTTTGATTGCTTGCGCTGTCACATTACCAAGAAGAAAGCTTAAATTCCCACTGTCTTGTGCTCTGTTTTGTTCCTATATCCTGGATGGATTTAGGGGTGTATTGGCACTACTTTTTTTAAGTTTAAAAAAATTTTTTTTTAGGTTTAATCAATGGCATGAATGCTAATCAAAAGAGCTTAAAAAGTACTATAATACAACAAAAACTTATACATATGTGTATATATTTGCAAGCTAGATATTACATAACCCATTTACCCCCCAGAAAGTGTGCATGTATTGTGAAATAATATAATATTCCTCCCCTTCCTGTTTCCACGTGATGTGTCAGTGAGTGATACAGTAGAGGAGGAGAGACTGAGCAGAAATGGTTGGTGACAGAGCTTTCATCCAACTCAATGAGGATCCTTTGTTGTTATTTTAGGATCTCTCGTGGGTGCTGGCTGAAAAAGCTGACGAGAAACTGGGCCTCATATTTGCAAAGGACACACACACAGTGTGTGCACATTATAAGATGCTTGCATATACAAACAAAAATTGACATGAACATTGTCATACTAGTTATATTGGCTGCTTTTATATATATTTAATATAAAAAATTGGGAACATTTTTATAATTAATTATTATAATTGTTTTAATATTTTACTGCAGATTTGATTTTTTGCAGTTGATTTTTGGGAAAGCCAAATAAACATGGAAGAGATGACAAAATAATGGCATCAATAAGTGTCTGCTTATTAAAAAATATATGAAATTGCCCAAAAGATTAGAGATCAACATTTTAAATAAATACATTTGAAACTACACTTGAGATGTAACCCTGCAATGACAAACTTCATGATTTCATATATCATCTCGTGCAAATCTTGTGGTATTTCCTCTTCAAAAAGCTAAAGTTGAAATAATCTGAACCTGAGATAACACAGGTTCTTTATATACTTCAGGGACCTTATTTAACAAATATAATTTTTTAAAAAATAAACTACACAAAGCTTTTCTGAGCATATTAAATTATATTACTATTTTGCTCAAAAGATTTTAATAAAATATTACAATTTACAATAAAAACAATATCTTCCCTAACTTTTCATTCATATTATAATCATTTGTAAAGAGCACTAAGTGTCCTTTAGCACATTTATGACGTGACCTTGCAATTTTTGGAACCACCGGTACTCTGAGCTTTTCATGTTTGCTGCTGACTTTGCTGTTGAATTAGAGAAACATATTTACAGGAAAACGAATTTGCATCTGCATTAATCCCAAGTCTCAAAGTATTTTAAAGCCAAGTGAACAGACCTTGTTTTATGGGCAGTAGTTAGCACAAACCTGTTGGTGTTTACACCTACTTTCTTTTTGTGACCTGGACCAGTTGAAGACATATTCAGAACTGAGTTTGTGCCTGAAAAAGCACTAAGTGTCACAAACAAGGGAACTGTTACCCAGAGAGATTTCAGGACATAAATTTTTAGGGTATTTTAGAGGAAAATATGCCTGATTTATTTAGTCCAGTCCTCCTTTTAAAACTAGTGGATCGAAAAAGTGTTGTTTAAATAAGGTTAAGACCGGTCCTGTTGTACTTTCAGGCATTCTTGCCAAATTTTAAAAGACAGATTTGCATTATCACTTTAAGTTTAACAAAACAAATGTTTTGAAAGGACATGCTTGTATTTTTAGAGTAAGTCAAAGCCATGCTATATTATTCATATACATACAGGAGTATTGCTCCATAGTAAAACAGTCTGAGTGCTTAACTTACTTTGCTGCAATCCATGTGCACCCTGAAATTAATTGGGACATAGATTTATAGAAAACTATCTTATGTCAAGCAAGAATTACAAAACAAATTAATTTTATCTGCAACTGGTCTCCTAAACTCTCGCAGAATGAAGCAATATAATGGTGAATGTGGTCCAATATTTTTTTAAACACGTTGCATCAAGTCACAGATGCATTTTTAAGAAAATCAAGAAATAATACAATTATAAATGTAGCTTGCTTTCTTCTTTATGCTACTTTATTACTGAATGACTTAATAATTCAACTGTTATTTTGGTTCACACAATGTCTCCACAATGTCTGAGGCAGTCACACAATCATCTGACTTCTGTAAAATAATTAAAACTGAAAAAAACCCAACCTATCTCTTTCCACCGTTATGCTCTACTATCCTTTGTTGTAAATTACACAGCATGAATGAAAATGAAAGTCTCCAGTTAACAGCTTAAGTCTTTTGATTTCCCTTTTCAAACAGTAACAGTGATCATAACCTCTGACAGTAGAAGATGCAAAACAAATGTTTAGCCTATCAATGGTTTGTGCCGATAGGATATTTATGGGGTTGACAAAGTTGCGGTTGTATCTGTCTTTTTGTCTGTTATTGAAAGTTGAAGGTGCCTCTGCAGTGGCCTCTGACAAACATCACAGGCAGCTGCTGCTTAAAACAAGTGAGAAGATATATTCCTCTTACTGTGTGATGATGACCCTTGCTCTTAACCCCCTCCAGCTGCAGTTCATCCTCCAAACAATAACAATCAATTCCCTCCACATCTGACAGAGCTGAAGAACAACTTATAAATGATATGCATCTCCTGCTGGTCCCATGGCAACTGCCTTGACTTTATTGTTGCGTTTCTTTGATCCCGCAAAGCTTTGATTCATTTCTCTTTCACCCTTTTAGCTAAACATATCATGTGAATTTGGAGCTTTGTTCCTGACAGGCCCCGTCTTACCTCGCTCTCTCCACAGGCTCCTGACGCCTCCCAGAGGAGCCGCGGAGGAGGAGAGGAATTCCACTGGATTCAAAGACTTCGCCTGGGTTGCTTTTGACTCTTCCGTCTGCCTACCTCGCCTTGCCCCACTCCTCGTCTTGACCTGTTCCTCGTGATCCCTCTGCCAAACCATCTTCCTGGCCCTGAGGGACTATGGCAATATGTGCACAAGCATGCACAGTAATAGGGTGCTTTTTTTTTTTTTTGTAGGTTCAGCCAGTTTGAAAAATGAACTTTTAACTGATTCAATAAGCAGATAAGTTGGTCGTTTTCTTGGAAACTTCAGTCCTCCGCATACGTTTATAGATTTCATTGAGGAACTCACTGCAGGCAGCTTAGCATGATTTAAAAACTCTTCTTCAAAAGAGGGAGACATATATTGAGGTCTCTCACCCAAAGAGTGGGTAATGAAAAATGAAAAGTGTGTGTTTTCTCAGTACCATCTGGTTTCAATCATGGCAATATCCTAAACATGACCGGTTTCTTAAATCAGCCTGCCTCCCAGACGTTAGGTACTCATTATTCTAGTCAGGCCTCTGACAGCTACACAGAGTCAAACTTTCTCAACAGTAAAACCGATATAGAAGTCAGCTAATACCTCATTCCCTTCATAATCACTGTGTTCACTGTTACGTGCCTTAAAACACCCCAAATGTTTGTTACAAGTCATACGAATGAGTATAGAAGATCTTTTACAGCTGTGTTTACAGTATGAGAAGTTTAAGGTAGTATTACACAAACAGCTTTTCAGCCCTTTTGCACTTGTTATAACCTAAAAATAGCCAGTTTATTGATCAGAGGAATATTTAAGTTGTAAAAACTACTTGTTTAGTTTGTCACAATCAGAATCAAAACCCAGATTAAAAACATACAATATGTTTGTTAATGTAGCATATCACTCCCCCAGCCTTTATTATTCTGTTATCTCTGTGAGCCTGTGGGTTAGCAGACGCTGCATAAAAAATAAAGTATCTGAAATTTTATCTTGAGCTTCAGCTGGCATCCTCTCTATATTTCAAATCATGCATTAGTATGTTTGAGTAATCTTTTACGTTCTTTAATCTTAGTTTTACGAGTTTGCATGTGCATCAGAGCCATTAGATTCATGTTAAGTTGGGGGGGATGTGGTTATAGGCATTAAACAACATGAGCTCTACCTTTAAAAGTAATAATACCACAGTACCTTTAAAACCTGAGCTTTTTGTTGTAAGATCTCGTACTCTGTGTACAAACCATCAACAAATTAAACTACATTATGGCCTATATAACTGCCTTCCTTTTAAATGCCAGATGTGCTATTAAATCAGCACCACATTTCCTATAAACTTCACCGCAAACTGCAGCAAAGAGGGTGGTGTCCCTTAGAAGCTTTAGACTTAGTTAACCCCACTGTCTGCTGTTTCTAAGGTTGCATTTGATATGAAGGTATCCTCCTCTCTCTTTAAAGCTGTTTTAGTTCTTCCATCATTAGCAGAAATATGGCTTCCAAAGATTAAAACTCTTGCACACATTGTTTTACTTCTATTTATTGGGAGAAATGGGAGAATTTGTGCTGAAAATGTTCTCAACTCAACTGCCAGCATGTGTATCAATGACATTGATGTAGGTGTGACTCGTTCCTGCTTCAACAGGTGCAGCAAAGCTAAAAGGGTAATGATGTCAGTCAAGTTAAGGTCTAATCAGACACACTTCTATATCTACAATGGGTTTGTAGCGTCTTGAGAATGTTGAGTTTTTCTTCTCAATCTGCTCGGCCACATCTTTCAACCACTTAACTGCAGTCAAACATGTTCTCCCTGAAAGCCAAACAAGAGCCATCCATTCTGCAGAGTCACTTTGTGAATTTTATGGGAAGCACTCCCATGACAAAGTGCAGCAACTCCTCTGCTACAAGTGCAACATAAATCTAAGCTGAAGTTCTGACACTGATGGGGAGCATTTGGAAAAATCGGGCTTTCTCCAAACTCTTTAGGCCACAAGTATTTCAATATGTTTTTACATTTGTTTTGGTAATTGCCAAATAATCTAAATGAAAAGACATTGTTTGAAATTTTTTTTTGTCCCCCTTTAATTGTTTGGCTTGAAAAAAATGGCAGTAATAAATAGAAAAAAGATCAGTAATGATGTTTTTATCATTTATATTAGCTTGTATGCAAGCGTTTTTTAATTTAAAAATGTCTGACGTGTGTTGTTGATGCGTTCTGCAATCTGACGTTCACAGTGTGAAGCAGTTTGAAAGATATTCAGAGCTTTTTTGATAAGTAAATGTACCAAAACCTCAATGTTAAAAAAGAAAAACACATCCATTTGAAGAAAACATTTTGTACAAATCCTACGCGAACATTTTCTGTATGTGAACATTCACATATTTCACTGACCGTTTTCTTATTTTCCTTTTTGTTTTGTTCTTCTCTGAGTTTTCCACTTTGATGTAATAATCAATCGTGCTGAATGCTGATGACTGTCGGCATTTTCAAGTTGTCTGAAATCTGACCTTGGCTACATACTTTACACTGAGCTGCGGCACACTGACACGAAAGGGCAGAAAGGTTACAAACCAGTGGTCTAGCTTTCAACAATAAGTCAATTTCAAAAACGTCTTATTTTATATGTGATGCAAAAGCTTCGTTTATGAGTTCAAGCTTAAAAATGAACTGAGAAAAATGAAAACTATGTCTATCTGAAAATGCAGAGAGGTGGAGATAATAGTTTTTGAGATGTGTACTTTATAGTAATTTAAATCAAGTTAAATGTTTTGAATGCAAATCCTTCCAGTAGTAAACGTTATTGAACTTTCAAAATCGGTAATATCAGAAAAAAAGCTTTTTTTTTTCAATTAAATCCTGTGTTTAGAAGTGGAAACACATTATTATCATGCAGCAATAGAATGATATAAATATTCCTAACTAATACAGACCTCCTATGGTGCCTCCATCTGAACAACATGAGTAATACTTTATTTACTGTCAGGAGCAAGACGTTTGAAAGTCATTAGACTGAGCGTCACCACCATGGAGTCGTTAAACTAGTTAATAATTATGCATGATAAAAATAATAATATTCTATATAAATCGAATTAAATCATCAAACTCAACTCTCATTTGAGCAGTAGTTGTAATATGACTTGTAACCAGTGGAGGGCAGTATGACTATGGTGACAGGCAGCTTCACAAATTGGTGGCTCTATAAGGTCTTGTTCAACAATCTGAGGTCTTGGAAGAAATGGTGAAGTAAATGATAAATATGTTACAGTGTAAAACAATGCAACACTATTAGGTTAAGATCCCATAGATTATGGATTACAAATGTACAAAATACTTTTTACACATGATTTGGTACCAAAGGGATGCCATGTGTTTTACTCATCATCATGAGGAAGATGCTATTTTCTTTTATTTTGGCATCTATGTCTCTTTGTTGTGGTACGCTTTAAAAACTCAGCATTTCCTCTTTTTTTATTGCTCAAAAATCCAACATTTATAAATTAAAACTTCCACTGCTATACACAAATATTGATTTCTTTTATGTTATGCTGATAAAAGAAATCATTTAGAACATTTTCATGCATTTCCTTCCTTTCTTTTTTCTTTCATGCATATTAGTTCCATAAAAATAGATTTCTTCTTAATTTATAAGGAATCAATACCTGTTTTTCCCCCACTTAACCACTTTTTTTTCTGTGCTTCTTATTGAAGCAGTGTTTGAAGATCACAGCTGAGCCCCGGGATGGCTTGGGGAGAACTGGGCCCGGATGGCCGACTGCACCTGTGAGACGACATCAAACCTAAGGGTAAGACCTACAACATGACCTCTGGATTTATAGAAAAACACAAAGAAACAAAGGCTTGTATGGGACCTCCTGTGCACTTTATTTTATGTGTTTTGGTAAAAGTTAATCCATTTCTCACATTTGTTATTGCATCATTCATCAGTTTCAGACCCAACCATCATCCCAGGTTTATTAATAAAGGACCATGCAGTGATATATTTTATTCACCAACACTAAATATGACTGTACCTCTTCTTCTGCAGTTCTCTAAAGCACTACAGCAAACAGCTGCCTGATTAATAAGTTAGATCTTCTAAATATGGCTCAGAGTCATGTATCTTTAAAACCTACTTAATAATGGTAATCAAGATTATCAACAACACAGCAATTACATCTTTACACTTTCCTCTCTTAATTATGTATAGTTCTACTTCTCTGTGGATAAAAGAGCTGCTTTCTCAGTCTCAGGTGGATTGTTCATCTTAAGTGTTTATGATAGTATATTTGTACCACAGCTAAGACTTGCTCCCTTAAAGTGGCAGTGAGCTAAAAGGGGCCTGTGCCTGTTCAGTGTGAATCAACCATAACACAGGAGTTTCTATGTTTTATTTATTGATATGTTTTAGCGGGGGAAGACCTAACATTCATTATCATAAAGGCCTCTAGACATCAAGTCACACACACAAAAGAGCCAGCCGTCTCACCGTCTCAGACACACGCAGATCAACACGAGCCAAACAGGCCACTTTGCTGCAGCTGCTTCTTGCCGGGAACCATCGGTAGCTTCAGTGACAGAAGCTGACAATGTCAAAGTATCTTTGTCTCTTGCACATAAACTGTCCCTGAAGCTGTCGTTGTGAGAAAGATGTAAAACACAGGCTTTTTTTTTTTTTTGTCTTCATAGGGGGAAGTTGTTTTTATTCCCCTCTTCTATTCTTTTTTTTTTTTTTAAATATGTCATATCTTTTCTGTCAGGGCCCTGGGGCGTCTGGTGGTGCTCACACACAGTAGAGAAAGAGGCGGAGTGCGAGCATCTGCAAACCCAGCGGAGTTTGACCATATTGTACCTGCACTCATCTTCATCTCGCTTATTTTGTCAAAAGTTCAAAGCCACAACTTGCACACAACCGCGTTGTCATCTGATCTGTCTGTGTGTGAATCTATGGGTGTGTGTGCAAAGGAAGACAGCTAGTAGGAACAGATGTGGGTAAAGTAAGTAAAAACTCAATATGAACCCTGCAGAGGCCTTCTTCTCTCTCTGTTCAATTATTTAGAGTCAAAGAAAAGAGGCAAGAGTAACATATTTCCTCAGAAGCCACAGTGTTCGGCAAGAATGAAAAACATATTTATCTAGTCTCATCTTTGCCAAATAGCCGGAAATGGAAACAAATACCTTCAATTGGATTCTTGACTATGGTGTTTTCCTTGAGCTGCTGCTTTGTGTACTCACGCAGTCATATTGAAAAATTCCTCAGGACCAAAAATTAAAGAAGAGCTGACATACAGAATTTTTCATGGTATCTACACGTACTCTTGGCAGTCTCAGGCAAAGCTTATCTACTCCCCTCTCATGTGATGGGAGGGAGAGAAAGCGAGACGGCGAGAAAGCAAGAGCAGCAGAAAGCGCTCACCTATTTAATTTGATTAAAGATTAGAGGAGAAAAAGAGTCACATTTCCTCCCTGACACGTCTCTACTTGGCGCACTCTGACACCTGATTTTATAAAGAGATGTCACAGCCAAGCACTGTGGTAATGCCAGTAATTACTCTGAACTCAAATAAATAAATATATTTGCTTCTCTTTGTGAGAGTCTGACAGGTTTTCCAACATCCTTGACTGGTAAAATTGCAGCATGTGAGTGCACGGAGATGTGTATTTTTTGTGGTTGTGCACTCAGATGTGTGTCTTTATGTGGGTGTGCGTTTGTGTTTACATATAGTGAGGCACTTGTAAAGGAGAAATTCAGACAGGATGGAAATTTGACAGCTACAGTATGGCTTTTTTTTCCCCTTCTCTTCCCTTTTTTTTCTCACTGTGATAATCTGCTCAGCCATGTGCACTGAAAGAAAACCTCCATTTGAGAATGATAAAGTTCGAGATACAGCTTTGTAAATAATAAGGTTAGAGTCTGCACAGTTGCTAGTGCCGCGGCTGATCTTGCTCCTATTAGCGACAATTGGCTGTGACCTCACCTGCTCACCCATGCTGTCATCACAGAGGATGTATCTACAGCAGCAGGAGCAGGCTATTAGATCATCTGCTCTGGTCATAGAAGGAGACATCCAGACAAACGTTACTCTGTTGAACCAAAGAAACCCTGATGCATGTTGTCATGAAGCCTGGCTTCTTGACTTTTTATACTCTTCATCTGTAAAAGCAGCTTAATATTTTATCTTCTGGGGAAATAAAACTTTATCTAAAAAAGCTCAGGTGTAGACAGCATACTGGCAAGCAATTACTTGCTACTTTTATTGAAAAATGCATGCTTATATATGCTATTTTATATGAAATGTAATAATAAGCAATTCTATATGTCAAAAATTAATCTATATTGTGCAACTTTAAACAACATTTAAACAAACTTTTGGTCTGATAATGATATCAGAGTTAAATAAACAGATCTAAGTATTAAATAATAATCTTTTTATCATTGACAAACTAAATAATTTCAACATAGGATTTTTTAAAAAGTTATCAAGCTTTATTTTAATATAATTACTATCATTGCTATTGGTCTAACGTTCCCTGAGAATCCATGTTATTTGATGTGAGCCTTCCTGTAAATGTAATTGCACATAATGACAATGTTGTTCATGACTCGCTTAAATTGACTCGCTCTGTTCTGAAAGCCTTATTACTTTATTTAAAGATGATGTGTCACTGAAAAACATCTAGGTGGTGATAATTTTTTTTAAATACAAGTGTATCATAGATATATGCCATTCACAGAGAACCTGTTATGATCAGACCTCACTGCTCATTCACTCATACAGGAACTGACCTCACTCATCTTGTGCCTGTGCTCCGGACCAATCAGATTAGAGCAGGCATACGTATCCTCTGCTACACCTCCAAATTAAAAGCACATACTGTGTTGCATTTTAAACTATCATAAAATTGTTCTTCTCAAAACTACTGCATTGACTAAAACTAAAGAAGTACTATAACCAAATAATGTGGTGTAACGGTACACATATGCACATTAAGATTATAAAAACAAATATTTGTCTTTCCTTACATGACATTACAAGTAATCCAATTCTGAATCTGTTTAATTAATTAATAAGAAATATAAAACCTCGTACATATTACATTGAACCTTTACTCATAACTTTGAAACCCATGCGAGGGATTTGCCTTACTGTGAACGTTTCACAGCACTGTGTTGCTTTTTAAATGTTTTAAATTTTATAAGTTACGTTTTTTAAATTTATTAAACCATCTTAGTTCAATAAAAGCCTGAAAGATATAGTATAATTATAATAACTAAGAGTAAAGTTTAACAACTGCTTTGCAAAAAGAGTTTTAAACAAGGCCTTTTACATGCAGTATGAATTAAGTATGAATCTATAAATAATTGAATTTGATTCTGACTGCAGGGACCTGAGGACTGAGCTCTGCAGTTGGACTTTACTTTAACTGTCACCATGTAAATTGAATAGATTTGGATTTAAAGACCAGTTTGGTATGAGTGTTTTTAATTTCCTAGATACATTTACCATTTAATTCCATTTTTACTTTTAAAATCTTGTGATTGGGTTGGGTTTAGACATGGAAAGAGCATAGTGACATGCTGATAATAGACACCAAAGGCTTTCCTTTGAATGAAATCATGACATAAAAATGACAATGTGTGACCCCTGTGAGATCCGGTTTGTATAAAGGTCATTACCACACTATCCTTTGGCTTTTTCCAACTTGTTCTATTGCAGGCTGCCCATTTAATCGCTCTGTGGCTAACTGGCAGTCTACACCAGTGATACCCACAGCCCATTTCTTCTGGAGTTTCTCATGGGTCTATTTTTAGTGCACTTTTATTTGTTTTGATAATGGAATCTTGTTTTCCATCCATCCATCCATTTTCTGAGATCTCTTTCCAAAGTCAAGTCATTTTTCTTTTGCCTGTATTATTGCAACTCTCGTTTTAAAGGTTTAACCAGTCTTACCTAAACCGCCTTAAGCTGCTCCAAAATCCGTCTGCTCGTCTTTGAACAGGTAATCGTAAGTTAAAGCACATCATCCCAATCCTCGCTTCCTCACAAGTTGAGGATTGATTTTGGAATATAATTATTTGTTTTTACATCACTTTATGGTTCTGGCTCTTTTCATTTTTGGTAGATTTTTTATGTAATTACACTTCCCATAGATCCTTGAGGTTCACTGACCAAAGACTCTTTGCGGTCTCCAGATACAGGCTGAGCCAGTGGGGGAAGTTGTTCCTTTGCAGTTGTTGACCCCAGACTCAGGAATGATCCACCCATACGTATCAAAATTGCTCCAAACCTGGTTCTTTTTAAACATTTTTATTCTTTAGTCTTTTCTTGTGTGCAATAGTTTAGTTTTTTATGTTCTGTGGTGTTTTCTTCTTTTGTGTTTTCGCTTTACATATCATGTTGTGTATTTTTCTGCAGCACACTGGACAGTAGTTTTCTGTTTTTAGATGTGCTTTATAAATAAAGTTGTCTCGCCTTGCCTAACCAAATTTGTTATATGAACCGGACTGGAATCAGCTGGACTGACAGTTAGGAAAGTTAGGAAACACTTTAATTGATAATCAATAACTTGCAGCTGAGAAACAAATATATATAAAAGAAAAGAAAACAAAGTTAAATAAAAAAGAAGTACAAAGTGATGTTTTCTCCCAGTGCAGTATTGGAAAATGCATGTTAGAGTCTTTCTCTTTCCTTCTCCACCTTCTCATACTTCCGTTCTGCTGAGTTAAAGTCTTGATCATTCTCAAGGCCTTCCATGCCTTTTTCTCCACACTCCCATTTTAGTCCAGTGAGTGTCAATCAGCGATCCCTCACACAATTTAGTAACAAATATCCCCACTCTCAATGCTTGCACGCCTCACGAGACCCCACGCAAACCGCAACGGTGTCAAGCAGTCACACTTCTCCTGCAAAGCAGATGTTTGGGATGCACTTTAACATCATGATCAGGGATTTGCATGTGCAAACTGAAACTAGCCCTTTTTCCTTGACAGAGCCCTGCCATATAAATTATAGATGGTGAAACAACCTTTAAACATGTTCATTAAAGACAACACATTCTTCTCAAAAAAAAGAGGTGGAAAAAAAATCAGCTCATAAATATTTCTTTCAAGCAAATCTCAATACATTTCCCCCAGCCCCTCCCCTCTCTGCTCAAACAGGGTATTCTCTTTTCCAGTAGCTGGAGAGTGTGAAGGGAAAGAGAGGAACGGTGCCTCAGCGACCTTGACTGGAGACAAGCAGGAGACACATGCATGTCTGAATTGACTTCACCTGTGATGGCTGTTAGCTAGCTTTCCTCCAGAAGCAGAGCAGCCTGCCTGCTTGGCAGCCTAGCTGCTGATGTGCCATTACTCGCTCTGGAAGAGTTGCTTCTGTGGAGGATGACACATTATTATCCTTTAATCTCAGTCTCAGCTTGTTGAGCATCAAATTGAAATATCCTGAACAGATGTAAAAACACATGTGAGCCTCAGCGCGCAAGCTGTGCTGCGCTTTGTTTCATCTATCCGTGATGTGAGCCTTAAGGAGAAGCTTTTTAAAATTTCATCACTATTCAAAAGGATAATTAATACGTACCCCCAGGCTTTGATTATACCATACCCAGTGTGTAGCGCTGGTGTTGCTATAATGAGCCACTCATCAGTACTCTGCCTGTGTCTCCCCAACAAACATACAGTTTGCATAAGGTACTTAAGATTCTGCAAAGGTGTCATTTTGCCTGTGTGTGTGCTTATATGTGTGTGTGCCTTCATATATTTATATGTAGGTGCTTGTTTCAGTGGATGCAGGAGGTGTGAGTCCTCTTCTAATTTGCAGCAGAATGGCATAGTTTAGATCACACTGGGTGTTGTAGTTTGTTTACAAGAGGACCCCTGTCAGATTGTCAGCAGATAGTCGGGCCTTTTCTATATAGTCTGGCACTGCTTGCACCCACACAAGCCTTCTCATTCACATCCATGCACACACACACACACACCCTCTCTGCAGCCTGTTCTCAGTCTCAAAAGCTAGTGAGGAGATGGTGGATGTCAGTGAGTGGGAGCTGATGTGATGCAGCAATGAGATGGACAGGTAAGTAGAGATTGACAGGCCATAGAATACGAAGGGGAATATTGGGAGTTCACAAATAATGAGACCTGTCAATTTGAATGCCTCAAGGCTAGAAGTGAGCAGGCTATGGCTGACGACTGAGGCACCCATTTCTACTCAGAAGAAATATTTCAAGATAATGCCTCACCCTTGACCCTAACTGGTTTCAGAACAACAACAATTACTCTCATAGTGTGGATGTAACTACTGCTTTTGGAATGGTAAAGTGCTCCAAAGTGACTCTGCTGAGACCAGAAAGCTGCTTGTCTATAAGTAAAACCAGCTTACTTGTGGAGATTGTGTAAAAAACCAATAAAAAGGAAAGAAAAAACATCTCTTAATGTTCAATTATTCATTTAGTTTTTTTTATTTATTTACTTTTTGCACTTCATAGTTTATGATTTTTGTACCTGCCTAACAAACAAATCGTCAGGCATCATTGTCACAGGGTCAAGATCTCTAGCTCCCTCCATACAGTGTGGCTTCTACTTAAAGATAGCCAGGGATCCTGTCCCAAAGTAGTGGGGTATATGGGGAATAGAAAGTGTCGTCTGACATTTGCCCAGGGCCACAGATAGCCTGTGATGGTGCTTTACCCTGTTAGGAATTTAAAATGTTCACCCAGTGCTGAAGTGACACATGAGAGGGGCACTGGGACCTGCTGACAGCAGATGGACCCACGTAACTTCCCGTTCCTTAAATCCAATTCCATGCTTGACACTGGGCAGAATTAGCTTTGGACAGGTGAGTGATAAGTTCTCAGGGCGCATTCGTCCAATAGATCTAAGCCATCTTTCAGAGGACTGGATGCTTTTAGAGAATTGGTGTTTTCCATGTCAAATTGAGCTTTAAAGGATATGTTAATCTTAGTCAGTGTTAAGGATCTCTTTGATAAAGCAGACAAGCATGTATGTCTATTTAAAGAGATGATCTTATCAGTTCCTAATCAATAGTGTTCTTGCAGCTTAAACAGATAAAATATACATCCGCCCCTGTAGAGAGGAGGACTGAGAAAATCGTTACACTTGGCTCTACCTCCTGTTTTCAGGGTTACCGCTTTATTGACTTGTGTAAATGATGATTCGCTGGGGAAATAGTTGGATTTGAGTGGATAAATAATGAAAGAGGAAACAATCAGAAAAAAACGAAGGGAATTAAACGAAAACATCAGCATCATGATTGCTACGGCCCCTTTATTTCCCTACTCTTCCTCTCTTGTCTGCTGCCTTCACCCTCCACTCGCCCCCTCCTCCTCCTCTCATCTTTGAGTGACAATCGCGGTGATACTCAAGGCCTTCCAAACCCCTCTCCCTCTCTCTCTACATCCAATGGCCTCTCTGGTCAATGGGTGTCAATCAGAGCTCGGTCCTCACGCAGATTGGCAACAAGTAGCCTTGTGCTCACAAAACAATTATGACTTGAAATGGATTCCCGTGTTGATTCTCCTCACTGTGCTCTTCTTCCCTCGGCCGCCGGGGTCCTGCCATGGGAAGCAATTATCGCTAGATGCCAGCTGACAGCCTGATTCCATTGCCAGCGCGATCAGCCCTCATCCTCAGGCTTTCTCTAGGCAAATAACATCCTCAACACTCAAATCAAACCTCTTACAAGCCATTGGCTTCTGTCAGAGAAATAGATGGCACCCTTTGTTCCTATGGACAATATAGTGTGAATAAGGTGGAAACAGAGGCAGAGAATAAAGAGCTGTTTTGATTCTCCTTCCCTCCTGTGTCCAAAAGAGAGGCCTTTGGAAAGGAAAGAGCAGGTGGGGATGTAGCTGTTCCTCCCTGATGTACGAAACAAGAGGATAAGATGAGGACAAATGAAGCCGGTACAGATTTTAACGAATGCCCATAAATGATGGACATGTGGAGTGATAACTTATATAAAGACTACCTCTGCCCTTGTAATATGTATATGCTTGTACATTTATTTTTAACTTACTGTCTGGCTTTCCTAAACAATGTCAGTCATGTATTTTTTTTATAAAGTTGGAGAGGTAGCTATTATTGGTATTGAATATAACTAATTAGTGCCTTTTTTTAACCACTGAAAACATATTTTATATAAATCCCAAACTTGTGTTACCAAAAATAGTAAAATATAAATATCTGCCCTGAAATATGTATATGCACTATTTTTCCAGGCAGTAAAACATAAGGAGGGGAATGAGACTAATGATTGTAAACTGCATTGCTGGTGCAAATGTGTATTTTTTTTCTAGCCGTAATCATGTATGTTGGAGCAAAGTAGAGAAGTTAGTAGTTGTCAAAGTACATATTAGGTCCAAAAGACAACCAATCTATTCAAGCAATGCAAAAACACAGCATAATAAGCATTTTTCACTAGCAACAAGCTACGCCATTAGCAAAGTCAGTACTATGGCTAATGATTTCTACTTTTGATCTGCAGTGCATCACCTAAAAGTCTCAGAAATAGGGTCACCGCCCCAATACATTCGTTATAATATTGTAGAAACCAAACTGAGGGCAGGGTGGGTATCTGCAGAAAATTTGCATGAGGTGTGAGTAACCAGTAAAATGACCTATGAGGACAGATTAGTTGGACAGGGCAGCTGACAGAAATGGATTTAGTTGACATGGAGACATTTTATTACCCCACTGAAAATGTTAAGATCAATTAAGAACATGCTATCAAGTATTTGGTTTCAGCCAGAAGTTTTGTAAGTTGACTTCAAATATGTCAAGCTTTGCTTTTAAGCAAATGATAAGATTTTATACTGTTTCATTCAATTATCTGGGTGATGCAAAGAAATCTGGCCTGTGATTGACTGGTTGCCTGTCCGGGAAGTATCCTGCCTCTGGCCTTGCTGGAATAGACTCTTCCAATGACCCTGCATTGTTAAAAGTCTTTAGACATGAATACTCTGTGTACTCATACTTTTATAATTTCTTTTCATTTCCCTCTCTCATTATGCTCTCATTAACAATTCCTTCAAGTGTTTAGAGCTCTGCCCAAAGGGAGAGAGGATGCATGTTAAGACTCACCTCATGTTCTTTGGTTGTAGGGTTTTCTCTGACATCTTTGTTGACTGTGGGAATGGTGAAGGTTCGCATCACTGCATCACTTTATGATTATGCTTACCCAGAATTTCTTTTCATTTTCTTTACAAACTTCCTCTTTTTTCAGACATTTGCAGTTGAATTATCACATTTTTAGAAGCAACAACATGTCCCCAGCTAGACTTAAACAGAGTCAGCTGCAGGGAGGTGAAGATGTGTGCAGAGCTAACTTAACACATTACAACAGTTCAGTAGCTTACAATAAAATATGGAAAAATATTCTGATTTCCAAACATAAAAGGACCATTACAACATACTATTAATCACTATTAAGGTGAGACTTCAAATTTACAAATTGAATCATGTAAAACTTTTGTTTTTGGGCCCGAAGTAAAAATTGATACTTGATGCTAAGAAAGATGTGTGTACGATGAATGAGTCTAAATTAACAAAAATGCTACAGTTATTTGTTATAAAAGTCATACAGTCAACTGTCACTTTGCTTATTAATTGAATAAACACATCAAGGCAAAGTTCAGTCAATTGTTTAATCACTTCAATTAATGAACATTGTTCTATTTTCCTCTCCCTCTCTCTCTGGCTCAGTCTTGCTCGCTCAGTCTTGCTCAGTACCTATATTTGTGAAATAATAAATAAATTAGAATACACTCTGCCACTAACTAATTATCATGCAAATAAGCAGCAACAAAGCATAGTGGGACTGTTAATCTGTGCCAGATCGCAGCTGAAATTCCCCAAAGTGCTCAGAGGTGTCCACCACGCAATTAGAGGTAAGAGTGACTTGGGATGCTACAGACGACAAGAAAGGGTGGTGCTCAAGGATTGGAATGACTGTTATTTATTAACTGTCAACTTAATTCGATGTTCGCTCATTTCTGCTTTTGTTTCTAGAAAAGTGTCTCCATTGGCTCCATGTTAGTTTCCCTGTGTAGCTCCTTCCAGTTTCCAGACATGTTATGTATATCCTAAAAGGTTAGAGCAAATAAAGGCTGCAGAAAAAGACAAAAAATTGTAAATATGTTTTTCTATTTTAAGTAGACAAATTAAAATGTTATAGTAAAATAGTGCATTTTGTGTGAGAACTGTTCATGGGCAGTGGTGCATAAATCTGTGATCTCATATGTTTAAATGTTAGAGACTTGAATCTTTTCTGTTTAGTTAATCAACAACATGCATTAGATGGCTTTTATTATAAGACATTTTTAGATGTTTAGACCCATAAATTGATAATGTTTAAAGGATGGCGTATTAAACCCAAGTTTACATTGCACAATACAGTAGCGTGTCTCTAAGTGACTTGGTCCTTGGTTTAGATTAGATTAGCTAAACATCCTTTTTTACTGTTATTCAACTTTCACACTGAAAAATATATTAGTTGCAGCAGTTATATGATGATGATACTGACTGTGGGCAGGAAATATTCATCTTTCAAGTCAAAGCAGGAGCATTTTGGATGCTTAACTTTATCAAGCTGCTTCCTCCATTTTTTTCCAAATCTCTTTGCCAGCACAACTCTTTCTTTAAGATCTAAGACTTAAGATAATCTTTTAAGGAATTTCCTTGCCTGATGTTTGATCATTAAATTATTTAAAAGTAAATAGATAAACTGAAGTAATCCCTTCATTTTATCATAGTTTGGAGTCAAACTCAGTATCTGATGCTTTCATTCATATGACTGTTTATATGGATTTTTGAAGCCACACAGTACTCTCTAACAAGCTTTGCTGCTCCAAGAATAATGTATGTTTCATTATTAATGTTCCTTGTTAATCAAGTGACTCTATGTTTAAACACTGTCATCAATGAGGAAACATCTAAAAATGTCAAAAGATGAATTTGTTATTACAGCTCATACTGTACAGACGTTTCATGCTAATTAAAAAAAAAAAGCATCAATTGCACTTTCGGAGAGCGCTTTCAACTTTCAGATTTTAACCTAGTTTAGAAAAACTTCATTACTCACAGGTTACTGCTTCCAGGGAAGACCCCCACACAAACTGATAATCTAAGAAAAATGGCTGCAAAGAAGACCATGTTTAATTCAAAACTGTGCTTTATTATTCCCCATGTGGGTTGAAAGCAGGCATCGAGGGGTGTGCAGCTCAGAGAATTAAAATCAAAGAAAAGAACCAATCAGATGTGGCCTTTTTTTCTTACTGCTGATAGGGTAAATATGCTACAAAATAAGAAAACAAACAAGAGCAAAACTGCCTTATTATCATCAGGGCCATTATCATAATGACCTGATTTGCCTAAATCAGGTCCTTATTAGGCCCAAAAGTCTCTCTGTCCCCTGCGGGTAATGAGAGGCCAGGCTGGGGTTCTTCTCCTGGCTCTGACATGTCTTTTATTACCCTTACGCTAAATGGAGGCAATGATGAACATTTCTGTCTTCTGATTACTTTCTGTGCTGCCTTGATGTCAGAGGGGAAAAGTTATATGCCCTCTTTTAATATTTGATTGTTTTTTTTCTGTGTAATTTGTACCAATTCATCATTTGAGCCTTTCATTTGCTCACTCTGTGACATTTGTCTTCTGTGGATGTCCTGATTACTGGACTTGCATAGTGTGTTGAGCTTTGATGTGCAATTTCTTTTCCTCGTCCTAATTTTGGCCACAGTGAGAGGAAAAAAAAACTTTTCTCTTACTACTTTTGCACATTTTATAGAGAGCGTATTTGCTGTAGCATGTAAGCAACATAGCCAAATTATTCATATAATATTTTGGAAATTATGATATAAATGAGCTTGGGAGGATGTGTACTGCCCATATCCCTCAGTGTCATCAGAAATGACAGCATTGCCTTAAAAATAAACATATTTGCACAGTTGATGTTGTCAGGAAGAATAAAGTCTAAGATGTAAACTGTTATACTCTGAAATCACTGAAATAATAAGCTCTTTTTTCAAGTATGGACACATCAGCCGCTATTTTTAAGAGCAAAATATCAACAATTGCTATGTGAGGATCTACCAGACTCAATGCAAATCTTTTTTTCCACTGCGAGAAATAAATAGGGGATCAAACTATTTTAAAGTTATTCACACTCCAAGTCTTTCTAAATTGTTTTTATTATCTCTCCTCCCAAATCATCAATTATAAGTACAAATCTGAGGAAATCACATTCATTATTTTCATTACATGCATCCACTAAATTGCATCAAGTTTATGAAATATTTCTTTCTCCTGTTCAAAGGGTTGTTAGAACGTATATTCAATTACAGCAATTGGCTCAAACATGTTGTCAGGTCTCTTTTGCCAATCATTAGTCAGGGAATATTCCTTCATGCACAGTCGGCAGAGCCAACGACAGGCCTAATTGTTGTTCGGTGGCTAAAGGTCGTCTAATGAACCAGAGGGGCCGATGGAGGCTGTTGGTGTGAGGGTAGCTGGGTGGGACGGAGTGGGGAGCGGCGGGGTGGGGAGCTCTCTAAGGGCTCTTCTCAACACACAGAATTTGCTGAACTTTTCTCAAATCAAAGTAGGAGAGAAATGGGACATTTTAAAGCGTTTTAGCTGCGTATCAGGTCTGTCTGTGATGCAGCTGATTTGACAAGGAAACCCATTTTTAGGACCTGGAGAGGTCATAAGTCCGGGGCAGAAACATGAAAATATCTCTTGTAAAAACAGAAATGAGTAATTGCACCCCCCCCTCCTCCCCCTCCCACCTGACCCTGATTTTTGATGACGTTTGATGAACAGCAATCAGATAGACCCAATCTCATTGATCACTTGCCAGTAAGGTTAATGTTACCAGCAACTAAGCCCAAAGAAAACACAGTAAGTATAAAGCTATAAGTACTGATACATTCTTCCTGTCACCCTCTCTTAGTTTCTTATTGCTTCCTACAAAGCTAAGACTCTGATTGAAGAACTTAATTCTTTTTGATAGGGTAATGTTGGGAGAATAAGGTCGAGTAACGTACAACTCCTTCATAAGCTCTGTTTTGGCAAGGAAAGAAAGAAGCATGTCGTAGGTTAGCCGAGACAGTCACAATATTGCAGGTTCTTTTAGGCTTCACAGAGCGGATGGCATGCCATAAACTATTCAAACGATTGGGTCAAAACTGCTGCGTTTTACTTATAGTTTCAGTATTGGTGTCAAAATAATCTGCAAACTGTAATGAACTGTTTTGAACAATCCCACAGCTACAATTTAAAAGATCAGATGATTACTGATAGGCAAGATCAAATACAGTACACTATTCATCTTGTGCTTATCAAATATCTGTGGGTCTCGTCGTTTGTGGAAGCTGCAGAGCCATCTTTAATGCAACCTTGTTTCTAAATGAATGTAACACAGGGTGAAATGTTTCTTTTTCAAGCCTTACACTTTTTCATGCTAAATACATCACATGATAATCAAGAGCTTGTGGCATCAGTTGGATGTTATAATGTTTGTTGTCTGAACCTTCTCCACAGCATCACCCTAAGAGTTATTCTTCTACCAGGTTAAGTGACTCGCTGGTTGCATCAGCAGCAAACAGAAGAAAAAGAAAACTCCTTTCACAGTCCTGGGTTATCAACAAAGATGTATGTGTATTTTTGTTATTATTACCCACATGGCCAAGTAAGAAAAAAATCTGGCCACAAGTACATGTGTAGTAAGCCGGATTAGTCCACATGTTTTGAAGGCTTAGTCAGCCTCAGAAAGAGCAAAGTGGAACAAAGCGGATCAATGAGAACAATGAAATTCAAGTCACAAAGGTCTTTCACACACACACACACACACACACAAGCAGATGCAGAAATGATGACTTTAAACAGCTTGGGTTTGAGTCAGACTGTTGATGTCCACTTCTGATTTTAGTGTGATGTTTAAGCTTCTTTCCTTCTGTTGTCTGAAACTAGTTAAAATTGACAAAAGTTATAAATAAGAAAATATATAAAATCATGAGATTGTTTATATATATATATATATATATATATATATATATATATATATATATACACAACATGGGAAATCTGCACCCTAATAATAGTTTATTTAAAAAGGGAGGCCTATATGAGCACCTAAAGTACACCCATTGAGTATAAATACTGGTTTAATAAAAATCAACAAGCATTGCTTGCCAATATATACAGATTCAGTAATAAATTCATGTTGTTTTTTTTTCTTTTTTTTTTATTGTTGCACAAAAATAATTACCAGTATATTGTACTATGTTTGTCCTCAGAATATATATAGTGAAGAGGCTGTATAGCATGGAAATACTTAAATGAAATACCAGTAGCCTACATCAAGGTGGATTTGATGTGATGATGTAAGCTTTAGCTCACTTCTGTCCTAAGTTGTTTTGCTTTGAGGCTTTGAATCAAATGTCCGTGAGTCTTATTGATGACGCTGGCACAGTGTCTCTTATGTTTATCAGTACTGCATGTAAAACAAGATCTCCATGATATGCACATATTTCAGAATCTGCACACAGCTTTTAAAATATCCCCTACTGCTGTTTCAATCCTTTTTCTATCTGCTATTTCTGCACCTTTATGTCGTGTCTTCTGTATTTCTCCCAAAGCCTGAAACTTCAAGGGTTATGACACATTACCACATTCTGGCTTTTTAACTTTGATTTGGAAAAGTTGCTTTTCAAGTTGACATCAATCAAACATATTTCATTGTGCATTATACTGTTTATACTTATGCATGGAAAAAATAAAGCTTTGCTATATGATATGTATTCAGAAAGATAAATACATCATTTACCATATGATGTGAAATGAGACCAAAAATACCCATACCTGATTTATACATCTGTCCATGTTGTTTTTTCTTCTAAGAACAAAAGCCTTTACTCTTTTTTAAGTATTAACAATAAAAATCATAATTCATAACAATATTATTGTTCTCAACCATCTTTGCAAGTCTCAGTTTAGATTTTGGACCACATTTATTTTATTATACTATTTTAACTCACTATTACATTTGTTCTCGTCTACCTCAACAGTTTCTTAATAAAATACATTTTTGACCCGCCAAAAATATTGACAATAATTATTATTACCCATTTTTTAACTGCCTCAACACATTTGCTTCTGCCCCAAGGCCAAGCCTGCTAAAAAATACATCTCAATAACCCAAGATTGTGGAGTTTTCCAATGATTGTTCCTGAGAGCACTAGCACTAACATTCAGCATTTTGAAGCAGTCCACTTAAAATCTATACAATCCTGTCTAAATTTCATAAATAACACTAGATCAGTAGAATAGCTAAATATATAAATAAATAAACCATACAAATGTAGTGGCTGTTATACAAAAGAAGTAATTCTGTATTCAACAGTTCAAGAGACATAAGACATGATGTTTTACATACTAACCAATAGTTAGCAAACATTCGCTGTTGAATATGAATGTATTCAAACATCAGGCATTAGCTGCTTTTAGCAGCCATTTGCTTACTGTATCCATTCATACCATGGATGGTAAAAGTGCAAATTAAGTATGAAACATTAGGCCCCAATGACCACATTAATGGTAATTATGCAGAGTCAAAGTAAACAGAAATGATCCTCTAATAGCTCAAAGCAACAGCCACAAAAATAATGAGAAATCAATTTGTGATAGCAGCATTAACGTACCTAATGAGTGACACAGAACATCAGTTCTTCCTACAGAAAAATAAGCATTATGTATAGCTTTAATTATCATTACAAATAATGTGATTATTCTAATAGAGGTTAATTTGATATTCTAGAAATGTAATAGCAGTTCTTGGCAAAAGGCAAAATTCCACAATTGCTTTTTGTTCATTTGTTTATTTATTGTGATTCTTGGAAACTGATTAAATAAATCAATCTTAGGACAAATCTAATCTGCAGCATTCATAAGATTTTAGTTTGGTGCACTCCAAGTTGTGCATCATCTTTGCAACTTGTTTGTTTCTTTTCTTTTACCCAGACAAGACAACAGCCAGCAGCAGACCCTCCTTGCGAGTTTGACTATGTCACAGCATTTCATCAGAATACCCCAGACTCACCATCAGTCTGAAGTCTGAACCAGTTCAAATAGCTCAAATCAATCTCTCTGCTGTCGACGCAGAGGCACGAGTCCTAATAAGCTCATGCTAAATGCGATACGTTGCTTTGTAGCTGTGCTTTAACTGTTTTTTCTCTTTTTTTCCTTTTTTAACCATTCTTCTTTCCACCCTGGTGATTTACTCACTCCAGGCAATATGTGCTTTTTATTCAACATACACTTACACACGCCACAGAGCAGTGCAAATAGATTTCTATCTCAATTGGTCCCTCGGTGTCATAGTAGAAAGATACTTGGACAGAAGACAGCTCCAAAAAGAAAGATTTTTTATGTTACAAATATTCAAGTGCTAAATCACTGTGTGTGCTCAAAGGAGGTTAAGTTTAGTAGTTTTAAGAGGCCCCGGTTGGAAACTGGGACTGGAGGCTGAATCCAAAACACAGTGCAGCTTTGCACCACTCATGAAAATTCATCCACTAGTACCTGTGCAGAGGTCAAACCAAAGTTTGAGGGGATGCTGCCAAGACACATGAAAGCCATTTTTGTCATGGACTGGAGAGATAGATGCCATTTGGTTTTAGTTATAGGAGCAGAAACCAATGGAAAAATGAATGATTTCAGAATATAATTTATATGTCTGTATACATGTTTTTTAATGCATCTAACTACTCACATCTCACTTGTGTGTATCGCATGTAAAGACAAGCAGCTACTTATGAGTTCAGCAATCTGGCGTCTCTGCCCCTCTTACCAAGGGGCACTTTGACCAGCTGGTGGATTGCATAGCCAAAGAGATGAAAAGCAACTCTCTGCAATTCACCAGAGTGATACTGATGGAACCTTTTAAGAGCAGAATTGCTGCAGTGAGTGAAAACATGGCCAGCACTCTGGCTGATGTCATATCCCAGCTGTTACCTCAATCAAAGCAGGTCCCACCACGACTAAGTGAGTCTCAGCGCAACACATTCCACGTAACACGCAGTTGCTCGATAAAGAACGAGAAGCTTTTTGAAGCACCGTGTCTCCGCTCGTACTCTTGTGACCCTGCTGCCAACTACCGGGTCTCCAAAGGCCCGCTGGTTAAAAAGAGCCAGGCTCAATCAGCACATGCTTAGACTGGCAATGATTCCCCTCCCCTTGTTGCTGTTAGTCTATCAGTGTTCCCTTGTATTGCCCTCCATTTTCCGTCTTCTATAACAGACGGCACTCCCATGCAGCTGTTGAGAAGTTGTCCCTGATGTCGTCTTAACAGCGCCCTACCCCTCTGTTTAGCATCCATCTTTCAGCACGCGTACCTAAGCATTTTTGTTTGATGACATCTTCTTTGTGGTTTTCACAGCTCAGACCCCTTGATTGACTCCCACCTCTTTTCCAACATGTGGAATGTTGATTGTGTGGCGTAATGGCATGAGGGCCTGAGAGCCCAAACCGGGGCAGCGAGTTTGTTGTCTTCTTGTGTCAACAGCCATTTTAGCCTTCGTCTCACCAAGACGGGCACCCCATGGCCAGAACGCACTTGGAAAGGACAAGCAGTTATTTTGTTTTGACAACCAGTGCCAGCAAGACTGTCTGTGTATGTGTATGTGTGTGTGCGCGTGCGAATGTGTGTGAGTGTCTGTGTGCGTGTGTTTATGAGAGTTTAGAGAGACTAGCAGAGCAGAATGTCCAAACACCAAGTGTACTCTTCTTTCTCGCCCAGGGCAAGGTAAGACATGTTAGCATTCATAGACTCAAAGCACTGGAGGCCAACTGACTGAAAACAGGAAGGAGTCGACAAATGGCATGCACCGCACAGTAAACCTCATTCAGGGTCAGGAAAGACAGACACAAAGGCTTGCAATGTGCTGAAAAAAGAGTTGGATTTGTTCATGATTCTGTTTGCAATGTGAATTGTAGAGATTTACGTTTGTTGTTTTACTGCTAAATGAACAGTATGGAGTTTTTTTAATGTCACGTTTTTCAGATACCAGAGGAAAGCAGAGATAAAGAAAGACCAGGAGACCAATCTCACAAAGTAGAGTTTACTTCTTTGTACTTATACTTCTTGACAGTTCTGGCAAATTTTTCCAACAATGCCAAATGCAGCTGTGAAAAAATACCCAAAGTAGAGGAGAGTGTTTTTTTTATTATTGTAATTATGCTCTTTTTGTTTTATTTTCCCTGCTGAAAGCCAGTGAAGGAGCACATGAGTGAAAGAACTACTATCTGTGTGTAGTGTTTGGAAGCACCCTGGTGATTCTAAGGCAGGTATAATGCCGGGTTGTGGGAAATAGCTCTTGTTAAAGTCAATACATATACATATTCTTGATGCATAATTTATGGCAACTTCTGCAGCATTAGCTGGCACTGGAGAATTTCTTTATATACCAGCACGGTTTGGTATTTTTTTTCAAAGTGTTTAGAAAAGGTACACAAAATATGTAAGAATTAGAAGGAATGTAAAAACCAGTGATTTCAGGAAAGAAGGTAAGAGTATTTTAGCTCAACATTTTAGTACACACACAAAAATAATGTTTTTTTCTGAATTTAAAATTGAACAATTAGACTTAGAACAAAGAATTGCAGAAAATAAAAAAAACTAGAAAACATCTACTAATATTTTGCTTTTAGAATAAAGCACAAAACCCTCACCTTTACTAACTTGCATGTCCGCTTTGCAGGACAACAGGTTAATGGGGCAAAACAACTCAATTAAATAAGTCAACAGTTTGTGGTTCCCATCATTAGTAGTGTGGTTACGAAAGCCAAAACCTTGCACATTCCAGACATAAGCTAACCATCTGTTCCCCAAAGTGCACAAAACGTCTCTTTCATATTAAGTGTTTATTGTTTTGTTAGATTGATGCCCTCAATATCAGCCTTTTGGAATGACAGATTAGCATCACCTTCTAATCAGCGCTATTAGGAGATAAATATCAGTAATTTAATCACTACAGCAATTTCTTTTTGCAATAATAAGATTTACAAATGTAAGTGATTAAGTAATTAGCTCACATCTCTGAAGATTACAGTCTTTGGTGTGTCTGGTTTTTCTGAAGATTACACAAATTCACTTCAGTCGGTCGCCTGCCTTAGGTTTTTTTTTTTTTTTCAAGATTTGAGCCTGACCAAAGCATGAGGCAGTTTGCAAATGACCCTCAGTGATTTTTTTCTTAAGAGCACATGCAATGCAAGTACTACACACACAAGGGAGACAAATGCCCTGCATTTATTTAAACCGAAAAATCATGTACACTAGATAAAATAAAATCTAAACAGTTATCAATGATTTCTTTGTTGCTGGGAGAACACTGGCCCTTGGGCTATACTCTTGCTTTTAACATTCTGAAGCTCTACCCCTTTTTTTTTTATTTACAAAGTAATTTGTCGGTTAGTGTTAATTTCCTAAATGCAACATAAAAGGACCGTAGCGCAGTGAGAAAAAAAATAAAGGGGAAAATCATAAAAACAGCAGAGAATCAGGAAAATTGTTTCCATATGTTAGTGGCTGCCAGAGTTAAAGGAAGTGGAGCACTGCCTAAATGCCCCTGACCCACCGAGACTGGGCCAGTTCAGTTTGAAAGGCCCAGCGCTCTAATGAAGGCCTAATTTTTATTGCCACTCCATTGACTTCAAAGCAGTTCAGGTTGCCAAACATAATTTCACTGGAGGTATTTTCAGGTGCACTGCAAATAGTTCATAAATAATTTCCCCATTAGTCCAGCCAATGCACTCTTTGGGTGAATGTTTCGTCTGTTGGGTCCCAACCACACCATTCCACCCTCCTCCCGCTTCCACACCACTACTACCAGCAGAGCAACAGTCTTGTATCCTTCTCCGATCACTGCACCCCCATCAGCCCCTAACCCCAGTCCCCTTAGAGCTTAAGGAGTCAAATGCCATTTAGTGGCACTGCAAGTTCTCAGGCGAGGCAGTGCTTGAGGCTGGCCGTGGCTCGGTGCTGTCAATCCTTTAGGAGCCCCACTGTGAGGGGTCCACAACTCCACCTCCACATTATAGGATTAGTGAATTTAAATAAATGTAACCTGAAAAGGGTCGATCATATTTGCCTATTGTTTGGGACCAAGCAGCTGCTTTATTAGCAACTGGTTAGATTCACATACATATTCCCACAACTTGCTGACTGACTCAATTTTTTAAAATTAGTGTGAAGGAGCTCTAAACGCGCTGGGGTAATCACCAGTATTTACTTACAAAATTTAGCCCCCTACTCCAAAACTGTTCAAAAAATTACATAATCTTCCCACCATAATAAAAGCATTTAATAAATTTCTGTCACATGACTGAGCTTATTTTTACAAGACCCTCTGTATCGTCCTACTGTGCAGCATCCAGACAAGTGTGTGATAAATTAAAGCTGGCTTGGTCACAGCATGATATGCACTATAATGTTCTCCTAGTTCAAGAAACATCAAGCTCGAACACACACACACACACACACGCACACACACACACACACACAAACAATGTGGAAAACTAAAATAAAAATCAAAACAATGGATTAATTTAGAAAAACAGATCCTGAACACAGACCCAAATACTTGTTTCCTTGCTTTGATGCATTTATTTCAAGCAAACTTTAATTCTACTGTAGAAAATGCCCATTATTATATGAAATTCTTCAATAGAGTTACTGCAATATGTTTATTTCAAAGGAGATAAATATACAATTAATTTTTTTGCCCTACAAATGCAGATTTGTTTTTAAAAAGTGTGATTCTAGGCATTATCAATTCAATTAAACAAATTGCTTGTGATCCTTGACCTACCTATTTAACATACTCTGCAAAGGAGAATTTCCCAAAAGGATTAATAGAGTATCTTCTTTGTTCAGCATGATCATTAACAATCCTCTGATTTTAAGGTATTCACTGCCACTTATTTGAAATGTGGTTTATTCAATCAGATCAACATCCTAATGGATATTGAAAGCCCTCTAGAAGCCTGCAATCACAAGACTAATTCAAAACAAACTAATAATAAAACAGAATCAATGCAAATCAAAGCACATGTGTTTCCAATTTTTGTTCTCAGAGAAGTGGAATCTTGTGAGGCTGTGCTTTGACTTAACAAGCCGTTAAACTCCTTTTTCCCTTTTTGCCCGGCCCGCTGTAAAATAACTTCATTAAAAAAAACATGAGCCTTTTGATTGGTAATAACACACAGGAAGCACCGAGATGAGTCGGACAGCTTTGGAATCGATTGGGCAGTGAATCTCTGAGACAGAAATACCAAGCTGAGCGCCCATTAACCACCCCCTCCGTCGACAATAACCCATATTTGTCCTCCTTTTTTACATTTAGATGTTATTATTGTTCTGTAATTGCATTTCCTTCCCTGCAGCAGACCAGAAGAGGGGAAAAATGGAACACTTCTTTATTGTAAGCAGGCAGGTATTTTGCAATAAACTGGGGTGTTGTCATTGTACACATAACATGTTTAATGTGAAAACAGGCCATAAATCACAGCAGTGATAACTGATTACCCCCAACTCCTTCTTTTTCTCCATTTCCATTATGTTCGCTCACAGTCAGTCAGCCTATCTGATACCCTCCATCCTACACTCACTAATCCAGTTGCTCACATTGTTGATCTTGTTGTTGTATTGTAATATGACAGTGTAGGCATCCATTTTGGTCCACTATTTGTGTGCCATCATGATGTGCCTAAACCTGCAGCTATTTAGAAAAGAGAACACAATTTCAATTGAGTTTTCTATGACCACATACCTCAAGCTCAAGTACTCCTGATTTGTCTTGCTATGTGCAGGATATGTTTTCATATATGTATGTGTATCTATGCAAGGTACTCTCTTTGTTTGTCTACAAATTCAATGTGACTTATTGCAAAATATACAATTCCCCAGGTCTGCAGGAGATGCATACTGGTGACATTACAGGTGACATTGTAAGTAAATTCACACACATTGCACAAGTATACATCCAGCTTTAAGATAGCATTTTTTTAGCTTTGATATAAAAAGTGTAAAACATCCTTAGCAGACTGAATCAGGATGCGAAATATTACTTCTTTGAATACCTGTTTCTTAACTGCAGATTGCCTGAAAACAAATCTGCACAGGTGTAGTCCATAGCAGCTAGCATCATGCTAATAAAGAAGCTAGCTACTTAACTACATGAATGGAGTTTAAAACATTTTTGACACCAATTCAATGTTCTTCTTAACAGCATTTGGCCAAAGAATGTCCAAAGCACCAGCTGTGGTTACCTCTTTAGTAAAAATGCCAACATTTTCACTTCCTGCACCGTTGTTCCCGATGACATTTTTTTAAATAAACAGCTGCTTCCATGTTTAACTGTGTCAGGTCATGTCTTTGGTATATCTGATCAATAATAAAAGACTGATGTGTCTCGTGAGTCATAACTACAACCACACTAATTCCCTTACATGCACAAACCATCATTAATGAGTTGTTATTGAAAGAAATAGAGCCCTTGGTATCTATTAATCACACATGGGTGACCTTAATGAGTTCTCTCTCTTTTTCAGCACACACAGTCATCTCTCTTTCAGCTATTGGGAACTGAAATTCCAATCCTTATTTCCAAAGGAGGATGGAAAAGTGCCATTGGTCCACCGCTTTAGGTGAAAATGTTCCTACAACTGACATCATTACCTTAGCCATGCCCTTGTTTCAACTGCCCCTCTTGTGTTTAGAAGAAAATAAAATGCACCTGTTTAAGGCATTTTTCTTCCTTGCTTTTAGGATGAATCGGTCTGTTTGATTCTTGATTGATGGATAGGTCTCCAAACTGGCTGTCAGTTCTCTAGCAGGCCCTAATCTGGGTCCCATGAGGCCCCTAGCAATGTCCTCCATCCAATTCCATTGACTCCCAACAGGAAATGAATGCTTCAGGGGGTAATAGTAAGGAGACACAAGGCTGAGTCACAGTTAGGGTTACAGACATTTAGCCCACCAAGTGCAGATGTGAGAAAGAATGGTCAAACATTAGCATTCAGTGGATCACTGGTAAAAAACAAACAAACAAATAAAAAAACAGGACAATTATCCAAAGTTGCCAAGATGCTCTGGCCATTACAGCATTCTTTCATGTTTTTACACAAATACATTAGTCTGAACCCAATATGCAACTAAAACTCTGAGGACTTTATATTATGAAGTTCTCCAAAAGCATTTCCTTTTCAAAGGACCTTTTAAAAGTTGGAGGTCTTTGTTTTTTAGTGGAGCAACCCTTCTAAGCTGAGGCAGCCATTAGACATTGGGACATATTTAATTAACGACAATGATATGAATCAAAAACTTTCCATTTCCATATATCTCCTCCAGATTTTCCTCCATCACTTTCTAATCATAAATAATCACGCACAAAAAAAGACATTCAATTAGATTAGTCTCCAAAGTCATGGGATTATAAGGGGGAAAAGACATTCCTCTGGTCCTTTACTAACTTTCAAGCTAAGACATAATTGCTCTCTGGTGACTTTATGCCAGTTGCAAGCTTGGGGTTTAACTTGCCTAATTAAGGGGTTTTCAGAGCAGCATTTATTTAGTATATTGGATTTAGTCTGACAAGAATAAAAGGGAAGATTTGAATCATCCATATAAAAAATATGGAAATTAGATTGGCCCTTATTTTGATTATTGTGCGACATGTTGCAAAGTTATCGTCTAACATAATGATGTCTGCAGTTTGTGCCCATAGTTTCAACTAATTTGACAGTGTTTCAGAGGGAAAATGCTCTTGTGAATATCATATATATATTTATAAGCTATCTGGAAGATTCTGTGATGGTGGATCTGCATTTGATATGCCATTCAACTTGGATTTTTAATCAATATGACTGACCAGAACAGTAATTCCGTTTACTTGAGATTCCTCACCCCTCGCCTTTCCCTTATGCTGTAATTTTACATCCCATGTAGGAGAAAAGAAACAAAATAGCCATAAAAAAATGCAGAGCTGCTGTTTGAAATGACAAAACACAATAAGGTTGAGTAATATTCCCCCTAATAGTACCAGAAATCTTTTTTAGCAAATGTTTCAAACCAACATGTTTTACCATACAAGACACAAGTCCACAATGAAAGAAAATGTTCCTACACTCTGATGCAGTGTGACTAGTTCTGTTAGATTTTAAAACATAACAACAACTGCTCAAGAACTAGATGGGATTTTATAGCACTGCCCCAATGGATCCCAAGGCAATTTAGCTAAAGCAAAATAACAATGTTTTTCTGAAAAAAAGGACCTTTTGTCTTAGTTAATGTGATCCTCCAGTGATGTAATGGTAACATATTAGCATGAGCAAATAATGGTACTGCTCAGACAAATAGATGAGATGAGAGGTTTTTCTGCATGTATGCTGATAGCCCTATGTTACTCCTGCTAAAGTTTTTAGTTAATGAGTCGTTAGGTAACACGTTTCAATGAAGCCAACCTTCAGAATGTGTAACTGGTTACTTCATGTTTATCTGAATGGTGGAAAAAAGCAGCTTCTAAAAAAATATTATATTTTTTCTTGGATTAAAATTGTTGCATTCCTGCTTCTGCTTTTAAATGGAAAAATACATCTATTTGCATTATATCACAATGTGAAAATGTCAAGTTCTGCTTTAAGGATCATACTGTAAAACCTTATATGCCCACATTTTTCTCTGCATATAATAATGCTAACAATGTTTAAGTTTGAAAATATAATATATCCTGCCATAGTGACACTGCACTAATAATAACATGAGACTTCTTCCTGTTCTATAAGAGCAAAGGTGTGTATAAAAATTCAAACAGCAACTTAAAGCTTTAAGAAGAGGACATACATCCTACATGATGCAGGCACACACATTACTAGATAAAATTATTTTCACTGTTCATTGTGTTCTGCTGTTATACATGGTCGTGTTGCATTTTTATTTTCAGTTTTGCTATTTAAGAAGCTAATCTCAGGAAGACCTGTGATCAAAACAACATCGTGTCACCAGATCTGATCTGTGATAATCAGAGTGATTGAGGTGGATCTGGAAGGAGTGTCTGATAGTTATTGGCTGGTAAAGAAACCCCAGATTTTTGTCTCTTCTTATGCCAACTGAGATCACTGCATAGGGGTGTTTTTCCCTGCCCCGTTTTCTCTGAAAGAAATTGCATTGACCTCTTCTATCTATTGCTTCCATATGCAAGCAGTTATCTCTCTTGCAAATGGAAATGAGACCCAAAATTGCAACAAATGGGGCCATGCCACTGAATGCAGATGTTCCCTTCTTCTTGCCCAGAGTACACATGCCCGATCAAATTAACTTTAACCCCTCCGTCGACAGAACAGACATCTCTTTTACAAACCCTCCATTGAAGCAATTTGTTTTGAGTCGATGTCCAAAGAGCAACTGTATGTCCACAAGTGGTAAATAAAAAGTGATCATATCAAACACCTGGACAAGCTGGGGTTTAGTGTTACCCTGCTTGAGGGGGCCCAATAGCGTCAGGCTGCTAAGTCTTCCTCTTCCTGTACATGGGCCCAGTTGGGCCTCCTGGTCATGCTCCTTCTCCTTGGAGTTCCTTCTCTGTTGGCTGTGAGGGGAATTGGTTGTTTGACAGAGAACACCTGCTTGTGGGTGATTCCAGGGGGTCGAGGGTAAGAAGCTACAGTCTTGGAGGGATGAAAGAACAGCGAGAGAAGGGTTGAGGGGAAAGATTGGGAGAGGCTAACAGGTGCTTCCTCTGTGGGACTCTGGGAAAAAACTAAAACTGGTAATGTATGTAAATGGGAGCAGACTCTTCATGTTCCTATCCCTTCTTCAAATCCTATCTCTTTGCACACCCTCTCAGTCTGAATAATAAGAAAGCCCTATAAAAGGGGCCTCACAGATAATTTACTAAATTGGTTAAATGTTGCTGAGAGCCTGGAGTGTTAATATGCTTCCATTCAGAGCAGGCAGAGGTCAGAGGAGTCACTGGTTAGCAGGACCCAGACAGAAACACAACAGCGCTCTGATGATCCCACACTGTGTCCTGTAGGGCTGTTCCGTAATGACCAGCACGTCCGAGCACATTTACCACCACATATATCCACATTGCAAGACCCACATTTTGTTTACACACACACACATTTTCACTGTTATTGATACTTTTGTTTATAGCTGTAGTTTTTTTTATCTTTGGGTTATATGTTTGTATTTTATTGCATTTAATCAGGCACATATACATCTACAAGGAACAAATTCTTATTTTCTTAGGTCCTTGCCACCATCTGCTCTCCTTTAGGGACCCTGATTATGGCTAATGAGTGTTTCCAAGCCCAGTTTCTCATCTATCTCAAAACACAGAACATGTCCCTGTTATTTCTCCATGTGCAGCCCTTTTTGCTTCCACACATACATCTCTCTTCATCTCTCTAACAGCACCCACCAGCAGCATCAGTGGGTCCAAATCCAACCAATCATTTATATGGCTGTCAGCTTAATACACACAAATATTACATACATATAGAAGGCATGCAGAATTGGAACGTACAGGTGCTAACTTACTTAACTGGGTCTGTTCCTGGCCTGGCTAATGAGGAGCAGGTGAGTGGCTGTTGCTTTAATCAAGTGGAGAGTGGGCCGCGCACAGATTTGCAGCTTGTTGAAAGGCCAGTCTTACACATGGGCTTCATTATGGGGTTAAGGGAAAATCAGTCAGGAACAATTGTTTTCCCACTCCCGCTGCTAAAGCGGAATAGCTCTCTGTCTTTATGTTTCATTCATACTGAGACACACACATAAGCACAACTGCATGTGTGCACACACTAAGGAAGATGGTAGACTCCAACTTGTCTGAGTTGGACAAGAATAAAAGTGTTGCAGCTCTCTCTGTCTCCATTAAACACCCAACTTAGGCCCAAAGTCAGCTAACATCAATCAATACGAAAAGTATCCGTTTTACCAAATGAAGTGCAAGTGAAGTGAGGCAAAATTTGTGGCCAAACAATTATGTTAAATAGGTGAGCAGGATTTTGGGGGTTTATCTTTATTGACAAAAGTGTAGCTGTGGCCTTTAAGTTTCGTATATTATTCATAATTACATATTTATAGCATAACAGTATACTACAACATCCTTGAAAAAACCTTACAAAGTTAATTTCCTGAAAATTATTTAGACTGATTTATTGCACATGCTGTCAGAAACCACAAAAAGAGCTGACCAAAATCACACATCTGCAAATGCTTTATGCAGTTAGGTAGAGGAAATTGTTAACTTTAGTTCAACTACTATAAAAAAAAGAAAGTCTATATAACTTGCTTTTTGTTGACTAAGAGTACTATTACAACTACCATACTTTAATACAAGTCCGGGGTTGCTTGTTCATGAAAGTAGCATAATTTCTCATTCAAAGCATATGAGACAGTGTGTGTGGTTGGAGATTATGTGTGCTTGTGTGTACTTGAAAAGTACTTTATAAATGAGATTTGATTTGAACACATACTACATATGAGCATGCAGCAATTTCCTGCTGATATTCTTGGAGAGAAATGGGAGAAAAATCACTCAAAAGTTAGAAATACAACACCTGAGGTAAAGATCTGAAACATGTTTCAATGCTGTTTGTTTTTTACTTATTTGCTTTGTTTTCTCTTAGGTTGAGGTACTGAAATGACCTGGTTATGCTGAGGAAAAAATTGTGATGTTTAAATTGCATATATTTATGTGCTGTTAAGATACATACAACGACCGTACATACAATTTTCCAATGTGGGATAAATAAAGTACTATCTATCTGTCTGTCTGTCTGTCTGTATATCTTTAAAGAGCATAGACACACAAATACCGAAACTTTTAGTTTCTGTCATGTACTTGAAAAATCAATGAAGAAAATATAACTCAAGATAAATATCTGATGATTAACATCTGGTTTAAGGCAGAAAGAGGTAGAAAGTTTCCTTAAGAGGAAACAATATCTTGGAGAGGGTCTGAGGCTGTCTACATGGGAAACACCTAGTTTAGGACAGGCAGGAGACCACCAACCACCCAAAAAGAGGCGATCTCCACACCAATGACTCTACAAACTGAGTAGGCATCACTCCTGATGTTGGGATCCACACGACTATTTTATTGGTGTTAAAAAGTTGAATCATGCTCTGAATCAGCCTAAAAAAGCAATAGGGACAAATAGAAACAAAAATAAATATAGAAGGATAGGTATATGATTAAAATATAAATAAGTATATATGTAAAAGACAGACGTAAAAATATCTAGCTAAAAAACTAAATAAAACAATCTACATATATAAATGTATCAAATAGAGTTCACCTGTGAGGCAAGGTAAAAGATGAGGTTCTGAGCCTTCTTTTAAAAACAGCAGCAATTTCTGAAGCCCTGAGGTCCTTTAGCAGGATGTTTCACCGACAAGGAATGTAATCGTGGAACAAGAACTCACCATAACTTCTAACTTCAGGAAAAAATAAGAGGCCCTTATCAGAGGACCTCAAAGTCCACAAGAAAGAAACTTAAAAAGAATGCACAGAGAATCAGCGCAGCAAATTTTAAACTAGATATAATTAAACTGAACACTGGAAAGCTGTAAAAAGTGGTTTGATAATGGGTCAGAACTTCTATTAACACAATATCATAGCAGGACTCATGTATCATGTTGGTATTAATGTGGAATGTTCACAGCTTGAAGTGAAAGGAAATAGCTTAAACTGTTTTCTGCATTTTATTTAGACTATGAATAAAGATTTTATTGTCTAAAGTGGGATTAACAAAAGACAGAAAGCATGTCGCTCGGCCACAAAGAGCTGATTTATAGACATACTGGAAAAAACATAAAAGCACGTTCATACAAATTATTCTTACAAATCAGACAAATGAGCTAATAACTCCATGTTAGTCTTGATGGGAATATATGGCTATTTCAAGGAGAAACAGCATGGGACCCCCCCATTTTGTAGTTTAAATGGATTGACTTGTAAGAATTATTATGCTGAAGGACGGCCATGAAACTGAGAGAGCACATGTTTAAAAATGTTAACATCTGCATTTAATGACTGGTGTAAATATGTTATAAACATGTCATAGCTGCAGTTACTTTAGTATTCAACAAATCAAAATGATTATTTACTCCATAATAACATAGTTAGTGTAAATGCATGGACAGATAGTTCAGCTTAGAAGTCAGGATGGAGACTCAGATTTGGAAGCAACATGGAATTGATCTCATCCCTTGATAGAAAAGCCCGGCTGAATATGCTAATACACTTCAACACCTGAAATCGACATAAGTAAAAATCAGTCAATTTTCTTTTCCCCTTATGATGTTTTCTCCCAAACTCCTCTTCCTTTGCAAGTCTACAGAGCTCTGCAAAGCTTTACTTATGCAAACCAAACCACTTCTGTTTACTGTAACAAACCAACATCTAGCTGTGTTTTTGTATATTTGTATTCACAAGAGGGACTTAAAGCTGCATAAGCTGCCTGCATCTAAACTTTAATGACTACTTAAAAATCACACGTTTTATCCTGCAGATGAACTTTTTGGGGTGAAATTCAGAGGAAGTTTCTGTGTTTGGTGTGTTAAACTCAACAATCTCAGCACGCAGCAGTGTTGAAATCAACCCAGCATTGCATCGGCAAGGCTTCCTATGAACTTTGGAAGGTCAACTCCAAGCAGAAGTGCAGTTTTGCATAGAACTCAACGGCTGATCTGTGACAAAGCTGTTTAGCGCATCACTCAACTGATAGATTCCCATCAGTCCTCATTAAGTCCAGCCATGCCAAAAGTGTCAGGAGGAGTCTCTCACCATACACTAACACTCCTGCCATATGATAGTAGGTGACTGGAGGAGTTACTGTCACAGAGGACAGATAGTGAACTCACTCTAACCCCTTTGTCTGCCATTATTACTTACAAATATAATGTAAAGACACAATAACCGAAAGTGTTTTGACCATTTACTAACACATAGGGTTCCATATCTTCTCTATTTCTTGCATTGGTCACTTTTTTAAACCTCCTGCACTTATAGTGCTGTTGTGTGAACAAGCCGTATGCATGAGAGTGTTGAAAAAAAGCTGTTTAACCTTTGACCCCTGACCTTGACACTGGTTGAGTGTGTAAAATGGGTGGCAGAAAACGTTTGATGAATAATGAAATGAGATATGTTCAAATAAAGGAAAAACACCGGCTAAGTTGATGCTTTTTGGCTGTGTTGGGAGAAAGGTAATAGCCGCTTGGCAGTAAAAGCTTTTCATGGTATAAAAGTCCTGCTTAGTTTTGTGTTTTTACATTTTATTTTAGCACGAGTGTGGGAAATGTTAAGATGTATCTGACTTTGTTACAAAATAAAGCCAAGAGTATATAAAGGAAATTTTGCTGTTGTGGTCATTTTGTATTGGATATCAGTTCACTTATGTAATGTAGCTGCTCTGAGAGTGTGTTTCTTCTTTCCCACCAGCTGTATCTGCATAACTCTAACACATATGGGGTAGAGGGGGTAATGTCTGAGTTAAATTAGACGTAATTGAGGGATGATATTAACAGACCATGAAAATTTTTGGAGGGCTGTTTTGGAGTTAACCATCTGTACCACAAGGAGCTGAAGCACTTAGCAACAAACGGGGATGCAGGGAAACATTTTGCCTGGTATTCCTTTTGAATCTGATCAGCTTTCCAACTACTAAGAGAGAAAACAGATGTACTTTGATTAGTCAAAGTACACATTCAATACAAGCTTATTGCTGTAATGGATACTGCAAGAGTTCTTTCGCATCACAATATGTTTTGTTTTTTTTACTATTGTAACTGAAGAGCTTATTTAGCTTCTGGTTATTATGTCATAGAGGATAAAATAACGCTTTAAATTTATGTCAAGTGCATTTCCTTAAGATCTTTGCACTCATCAGAGGAGGAAGTTTTCCCAGCAGGGTTCTGCCAGTCATATGGTCTACTTCCTGTTGTACAGCCAAGAGTCCTGTTTGACTGGTTGCCATCTTGGTATAGTTCTATGTGATATTTAATATACTGAGCAGTAGAGTGTCTGAAAATAATCCTATGTTTGTGGGTATGTGCCTGCTCTGCAGACTATAAAGCTGTCTTAACTTAAGCAGTGATTAATATGGCCATCACTTTCTAAATGCTGCCTGCCTGTTCTCCAGCCTCTGCCTGCACAGAGCAGTCCAATGTTTGCCTTTCCCAAGGCACCCTCCCTTTACAACAGCACAGGGTCAGAGGGAGAAAAGAAGCATTCTTTAATTTGATAATTAGTCTGTAGACTCGTTGGGGTGAAAGAAAAGGATTGGCCTCATTAGCTGTAATTGTCTAATTGCCTTTCATCTAAATAGTCTGTAATTTTCACTTCATGGATTATACAAATACCTTAAATGTGCATGTGTGTTATTTGTGTGTCTTGGAAGTCACCTCTGAGCAAAAAAGCAAATTCTGCTGTCGGAGACTGCTAGAGTGAGAGATGAGTGCATTTAAATAGTGAGACGGTTAAAATGATTGAAAAATAGACTGAAGGGAGAAAAGTGACAAATAAGGCTGAATTCTCTGCCAGCAGAAATGCAAAGCAGCGGAAAGGTGGCAGATAATTTCACATTTGTCCACATTCAGTATTTTTCTGTCTTGAAATGGCTCGTCTGTGTTCAGATTACACAACTGGCTTAACCCTATAATGTCTCATATTTAATATATTTCTTATTAGACAATTTGCATCACATTATGGCGAAAACATTACTCAAGACCATGTTATATATATATATATATATATATACTGGTCTCCTGCCCCCTGTTGAATATAACAACGCAGAAGAATACACAACCATAATGTTGACCTATCACATGGTAAAAAATACCAAAATAATACAAAAAAAAACAGAATTATTCATTTATTTCAAACTTTGTTAAAGGGTGAAATGAAGACTTTAGATTTTCTGCCCAGTTGTTGATCTGTTTAAGTTGAGCTTAAAAGGGTTAAGTAATGCCTTCTGGTAATAATAAAATTAGCTTTATGGGTCTAAAATAATAAAAGTGCATATTTGCAGTTCTGGAAAACAATTTTTCCACAGTATTACCTTAACCCATCCTCTTTGTAGCATCATGTAAAATTTTCATCATGATGACAGAGAATTTTGTAACTTTGTCATCAAATCTAATATTTTACAAAACAACATTCTCTTGTTTTTTTTTCTTAATAAGGTAACAACAAAAACTTAATATTGTTAATTTGTTAAAATTAAGAGAAAATCCACCACACTACAATAAGCTAATAGCAGAAATAGACCAGCATACACTTAACAAAGATTGACATATCTTTATTCTCCAACCTTTACCATTAAATGTAATATCCATACACCTTATAAAAAGCAATAGATATGAGAACACAGAGTTTATGTTTGTGTGTTTGTTTACACAAGTGTATGTGAACAGGAAACTAGGATTGGGACCAGCATGCCTTTAATTCAGTACTTTACTGAAGTCCAACCTCCCTGTGTTATGCCTACTAGAGGAATCCTGTCTCAGGGGAGGAACACACACACACACACACACACACACACACACACACACACACACACACTCCTGGATTTATGTCTACCTCACACACACACCTGGATCTATGACTACCTCACACACACACATTTGG
>JBAMIG010000013.1:6623162-6634639 GCA_037177335.1 Kiunga ballochi | reverse complement strand
CCCCCCCCCCCCCCCCCCCCCCTCCCCCCCCCCCCCCCCCCCCCCCCCCCTCTCCCACCCCCCCACCACAGCTGAAATGTGTTGTAAAGGGTGAAAAATAGAAAAAAGAAAGCTGGTAAGAGAAGCTGAAACAAAAAGATCTTACAACATTTTCAGGGAGTGTTGTATGATTAACGCAGCATCCGTCCACAACAATCTGCAACACAGTTTGTCCCGTGCAGATTAGGTGACAGATTTATTTTTCCTTGCAACATTTATAAATGTATCATTTTAAGTGGGAGAAATTACATTAGGTTTATATTAAATAGGTTCTGATATATACAAAATTAACAAAAAAATAATCCAAAACCTGTTTTTTTCTTCAAACAAATAAAAACAAAGATGAGAGGTTGCTCTCTTTATGTTGCTACCAGGGTAGTAATAGGACAGAACTGTTTTTTTTTTCTAACTTATGGCTTATTAATGATAAAATGCTTTAAAATAATATAGATTTATTATTTTTTGCACATTGTGCTTTTGAATTGTTTTTTCTGTTGTTAAACTATTGTCCTGTTTGCATTACATTTTTTTTTCTTCATTTGTTGTAATAAATGTGCTTTCTCAAATATTGTTGTACGGTTTGTCTCTCTGTCTAGTAGTTAAAAGAGGGAAATATTCCCTAGTTGTTTCTTCCTCGACGTTCAAGTTTCTGACTTCCTGATGTGTTATCTGACACATTTTTGTATTATTGTGTTTTCCTTAGTTTTGTTTTGTGTGTGTGTTGTTTGGAAAGCAGTTTTTGTCTGAAATATTTTGTTTTCTAAAACTATTTGTGTTTTTTTCTGTCATTTTATTGCTGTTTCATTTACTTGTGTTCTGTTCAATGTTGTATTTTTTGGCTTACAATATGACTACATTGTGGCTTTCCTTGGCTGTATTAACTGTTTCTATCATTTCCACATAACAAGTTAAATTATCATGGTGTTTATAGAAACCACATTTGGCTTGTGTGGTTTTTGTTAAAACAACAAGATTTACTTCTAATGTCCTGTTCTTCTTTATATGCATACTCTTAGATTTTGTAGCTTCCATGAGGAGTCAGTGGTGTCAGCTATGCAGATGACAACTTTAGGCATAAACTGATACTAGAGAGAACTAAAGATTTGGTTTGAAAAAAAAACTCTATTCCTAGCTAATACAATCCTCTATAAGCCACGCAGGTCCAGAAGATGAGGCAGAGAATAAATATATTCGCTTGAACTCCCAAACCCCACCTGTCACATGCTTGTGTCTCAGCCAGGATTTAAAAGGCTTTGTTTTCATTATGTATGCATGCTAAGCAGAGAGTGACGTGACCTGCAGATTCAAAAAGTTTATCTTTGCATAAAAGTCTATGTAAGTAGGGAGCCTTAATGGTTGGGATCTGTCTATATGATGAAGTAGCTAAGTATATTTCTCCCAATGCCTCCAGGATGGCTGCAGAACCTTGTCTGTGGAGATGACAATTAGAGTCACTTTCCACCCATGTTAGCTCAGACAGGCTCTGTCATCCACCAAGAGATAATAATAAAGTGAGACAGAGAGTAATATGTGTACCACTTGGATTCTTCTTCACCTCCTGATCTTTGCACTGACCACCAAGAGGAGAGAAAGAAGCTGGGACCTCGGTGAAGGAGAAAAGCAGAGGTAAATTCACCTCAGTAGTTACATTGAATTTATTTCTAGTTTCAAAATGGTTATGAGCTGTCGGTGACTCATTCTTATATTTTAAAATTACACAATCTTTCAGGGAGTCTCAGTGTCCTCCAGTCAATAAAAATGCCACATGATCATCTCTGAGATTGTAAAGAAGCTTTAAATATGCAACATAGTAAAGTGATCTGGTGCAAATTACTGTGAAATTAAACATTCAGTAGGTAAAAGAAAAAACTCAGTACTTTAATACAATGCAGTCCAACCAAGCTACCATTACTGTCTAATCTCAGATCAGCTCTTGAATCAGACTCAGTCCTAGTGTCTTCTTAACAAATCTAAAGTAGTGCAGGCTGTCAAACGTTTTGGCTCAGCAGTGCAACTGTCAGGTTGGAGTGTGTAAGAGAAGTGCTGCATGCTTGTGTGTTGCAACCACCCCCTGAAAGGATTAATAATTTACATGGAATTACTTTAAAATTCCTGCGTTTTCACAAACCCATGTAACATTGATTTGTTGAACTGTCATAATGGCACATCACTCAAAGTAAACAATCTTCTCCTCACCAAGAGGTGGAGGTAAATGTCTCTTTCTGTGAGAGTTAGAGGGGGAGGAGGGGAGGTTTTTATCCCTTTCTCGTGGTTTCCCATCGTGTGGCTCTCTGCTAGCTGTGAGAGAAGTGGAAAGCGAGGGGAAAAGAAAGCAGTAATTGCTGTCAGTCTCTCCTGAGCACAGCCTTAAAGGCAGCTGCTTTTTCGCAGTTGAGGAGTTAAAGGAGTTTGGGCTGTGTGGCTTCCCCTCCAGGCCTCTGGAGGATTTGGTGAGTTCTCTCCCCCTTCTTGTTTACCTCTCATTGTCAACAGCAGCTCTTGGATGCAAGGAAATCAGAAGGCTATCACACTCAGAAAGAAAGACGTGGGTAATTGAAAAGATTATCCTCAAAATGCCAGCGATGATTTGGACGGTTCACGAGTGGTGAGACTTTTCTTCTGAAATGTTGCACACAAAAATCAAAACACAAAAGCCTTACCCAAAAACATCAGCACGCAAAATTTGACATGTTTATGTTTACTCCAGATGGCTTGTCAACCAGTTTGGCAGATAAATATTTCTACAAGCTCCTCTAGTTTCTAACCTGACAGACTACATTGTCATGTTATGTGAGTTTTTAAACATGCCCCACATATAACAGGGTCTTTGCTGGCTCGATCCTGTAACTCCATCCTGCTGGGAACCATCATGTCAGCAGTGAAGTACATCTGGACCTATATGTGCATTTAAAAATATGTTTTGAGGTAAAGTATCATCTGCTTTGTTACGTGTTTCCATAAGTGTTTGTGTTTATGGTGATTATTTTAATTTTTTTTAAAGCATTTTACATTTTCACTTAGCTTTTCTGACTAGCTTAATCCCACCTTATTGGCTAACATTAGAATTTGCCTTAAGTGTTGGCCACAGAGGTCAAAGCCCCCTCTTTGGGTGAAAAGCTGCAGGAAATTGCCTGCATTAAGGAGATGTATTGGTGTGAAAAGATCTCATGACATGCTGCTGAACAGGTCAGCTCGCTGCTGTTTGTTCCTTTCTGCATTCTTTCCCCCATGTGGTCTGTCTGCTTCAGAAAGAGAAGTCAGAAGAATTTATTAACTTGTATGTTTATGTTTTAGCTAATTTCGTAAGTCTGCCTCTTATTTTGCCTCTTGTTTTCCACAGAGAAACTTAAGCATTGAAAGGCTTTGCTATCCAGTTCCTGCAGACATCAAATTTCTGCTAAAATGGCACAAGTTGCCAAATGTGTCGTTTGGTCATGCTCCTGAAGAACCATAAAAAATAAAACAGCAATAGATTTACATAATTATGCTCTTATTATGTTGCAGATCTTATGGTTCAGTGTCATCTGCTTGATGCTGCTTCTGTGCATTAGAAGTTTAACCCATTGGAAACTGTAAAAAAAGACTTTCTACACACACTGCTGCTGTTACACAACTCTGACCTGTGTTTTTTGATACCCAAAGCTTTTTTCTTATCAGTCAAGTCTTTCTTTATGACCTTTTATGTTAAATTAGTTGAATTAAACAGTGAAGTTATTCAGTGACTGATAATATCACTTAAAAACAAAAAAAGCTGCAGCTTCAGACCAGATTGTTAACATGGACTTGGTCTCATTATCCCTGAGGAAGCTTTTCTCTGGCTACTACACCTTCACAAAAAGCATGAAACTTGGGTATAATATTTATTGAAAAATGGAAATTTTGTCCATGTTAAAATGTCTACAGACAATGACATTTCCATAAATCTTTGTGATAAATACCATCTTCACTGTCCAGTAACAGTCAAACAGACCAGCAGGACTATGCTGCATGATGGCAAAATCTCAAATGTTAGAATTAACCCCTGATATCAAAAGAAGCTGGTACAATATATAAGATTTAAATAAAAACTCATAAACCACCCTTCCTATCTCAAAACATGGAAAATACATATAAATTTGCCATCCACAAAACAAGGTTAATGTTTTGTTCCAAAGACACAGCATGATGCAGATCTGAAATGCAAAATGTTGCCACCTTTTCCTCATGAAACCTCTGAAAATAAACGAAGGCAACATGAAAAACTATCAGTATAATTTAAAATCCCTTGTAGAAATCATGGGTGCTTCCTACTCAAGACCAAAGAAGAAAAGAGATTTTTTTTCTTTTTTATTATCACTCAATCTAAAAGGCTGCAGTGACGATAATAAGACAATTCTAAACTCTTACTGCATGTATTACAACAGTATGGCATCATCATACAGAGTCTGGATGTTGGACCAGCCTGTCTGCAGATCAGCCCTTTCACCAAATACAAACATTTGCTGCAAAATCGCAGAGAAAACAAAACACTACATCCGGCAGAATGGGACAAGATTCCTTTCCAAAAGATCCAGATACTGGTCTCCTCATGTCCCAGATGTTAATGAAATATTATAACTCTATAATAAGACGTTTTCTATGTTCTTTTGTAAGAAGAGCCCCATTCCAAATATTCCAAATGAAACTCAAATACCGATAAAAGAGAAATCAGACATGCAGTCAGCAATGCCTTTTCTCTCAGGTATTTCTACCAAGTGTTGGATTTTGTAGATGATCTTTGTCTTTGATTGTCTTTATTGTTCTGCATTGTTTCAAATTTCTTTGATTTGCATGAATGTCAGTAAGCAGGTGGTTAATTTCTTGTGAAATTAAACATTTCTACACTCAAAAACTTGCATTGTCCATTTGGAATTAATAAATTAAGTAGAAAAGTTATTTATCCTTTTATTATGTATCAAATTCATTATTAAGATAGTGATGGAAATAACTGATTTTACTTTCATGTTATCTAAAATATCCCATCAAGAAAAGTTGACTGTTTGAATTTGTAGTACAGTTTTTGAAGTCTTTTCTCACATATTTTCTGCAGGCCATTACTGACTAATTCTAGCTGTAGAGAATACATGGTGCTCTTTAAGTCAAAGTTTTAAACTTCATTTAGTTTTGAACTGTTGCAAAATACCCTATAAGCCCAGGTTGCAGTGTGTAGTCAAAGCTGCATTGCAGTTGCTCCTAAACAGGTCAGCTCAAGGAGTTTTTTTTTTAATAATATGTCAGCGAATCCAAAAATTCTTCCATAAACATGAAAAACCCAAAATCTCAGATGTTAATCAACACATTTGAATTACTTCTGAAAGTTAATGAGTTTTAAGCAGCCACTGGGACTTCCCGTCAATAAACTACAAACTCATTTTATTTTCTCTTTCAAATTCCCATAAAGAGAACTTCCCCTTCGATGCTGCAAAGCTGCACTTTGAAATGCCATCACTTTGATAAGAAATGAATTAACGCTTTGGAGAAAGGCACAGTGGTAGCAGGATGTGATGGGATGCTCTGCTTCCATTTGATACATATTCTAATTGCTGAGTGCTGACCCCTACTCCCACTGATGAGCAGTCGGAGAGATTTTGACCTTGTGGTGTGTGTGAATCGATGGGAAGTTGATAAAGCCAAGTTCATTGCTGCCTAACATAAAACAAAGCTGATTTGTTTACCTAGCTAAGCCCACGTGTGTCAATCCCATTACAGAATGATTTATAGACCAGCACCCAATGAAATTGTTTAAAGCAGATTAGGTAGAGCCAACGATCACCACTAATATGACAAGCTGATACGCCGTGACAGGTAACCAAGCAAACAAGTTCCTGAAATTCAGATTGAATTAGAATCCTAATAATCCTACAGGGAGAAGCAGATTTAATCAGGAGAGGAGAGGAAGAAGAAGAAAAGAGAAAGAGAGGAGGGCTGAATGAAGGATGCAGGCTCTTCAGCCACGTGAGGGGAATGCCACCTCTTTTGTGGTTTACTTGTCATGAAGCATCACACAGCTGGTGTGAGGGGAAGGAAGTGAGAAAAAAGCAAGAGAGATTTGAAGTGGGAAGCTGTCGCCATGCTAAAATAACCCAAAATGTTTGATAAATGAAAATGATTTTGCTGATAAATGCCCGAACCTCCGTCTCGATGTCTTTAACTGTCTTTCAGGACATTTTTCTGTTTGAAAAATGTATCGCAATATTAAATATCTCAAGAAAGAAAAAAGTGTTTTTAGTGTTATACAATATGCATGCGGTGTATTGTGTTACATATGAATATGGTGCCACAAATAGAAATATTAATGTAATTTAATGTGCAAAGACTCCACTAAAGGATACAATGAGCCGATGTCCCTCTTGGCATGATGAAAGATTGCCTTAATAGTATGGATATTGTGTTCCAATAAAATCTTGTTTAAGGTCACAGTACTACTAGAACATCAAGTATTTAAAACCAGAAAAGTAATCAGAGAACGTACTTTAAACCCCACTAATATCTCTGAAAGTTTCTGCATATTCATCATGTGTCTGTTCAGTCCCTGCTCTCCACTCATAGTGTCCTGTTTATTTGAAAATAATGAGAACAAAATGAGGAATAATGCTTCTTTTCCTGCACACATTAAAGTGATTGTATCTAGATTATGGGATTAATGTTTAACTAAGGTGTATTGTTTGGACATTTGAATATGCATGATAATCATTATATTTTGAAGAAAGAAATTTTCCAAATCTTGCACATATATTATGCATGTTTATTACATCTGGTTCTCACTGAACACAATTAAAAACTTTTGATAGATATTATTCTCTCAGTCGAATATTGGCCATATCCACATAACCAAATTAATCAGCCACGTTTGTACATACCATTGAAGAATTTATGCATTTTAATGCACGAACTGCAAAGTGAGAAGATGGAAGAATAAAATAAGCCATATTCTCCAGTTTACTTGTGGATAAGTTTATAAACAGCGGACACATTTGTAACAGACTTTTCATGTATTACAAAATCTTGACAAGCAGTATGGTTCAGCCTCTTTGGAGCACAAAAGAAATCTATTTCCTTTGTGAGCACATATCACAGACATAAACTTCTCCCATGTATCCCTTGCATAAACAGTTGATTAAACTTCCTTCCATAAATGTCAGCAGTCTTTTACCCTGTGATGAAGGGACATGGAGGATAGGAGGATGAGAGGGGAGAGGGAAAGTTTCAAATGGGGACCTAATTAGGGGAGCGCACAGCCCGGTTTTTCTCCCCATTCCTAATGAGGAGTTTGTTATGGCACGGGCGAGCGCGTGTGTCACGGAGGGGCCGAAGTGGGAGAGCATTGAGCTTGGCGCGACCGACAAGCAGATCCCATGTGCAGCGTGATTCTACACCTGCAAATCCCTAACACATTGAAACCAGGCCTCGTTTGATGTGCTATTCTTTTCATGTTGAGTAACGGGAGGGACCGAGGAGCAGGGACCTAGTTGAAAAGAGGCAGGGGGGCTTGGGAGGAGTGCCGGGGTCTATTAGACGTTTTAATAATGTTAATTAATGAATAATAGGGCTTGTAATGAGCTACCGGCTGCATTTTATTCATGTGATTATCTCACCAGCTCTCTAATTCTCTGTATGAGCAGTGTCAGGGGAGAGCAGCGATCAAGTGAAACACAAACAGACACGCATCTGTAGTTTCATACACACACAAAGTCTCACACTGCAAGCTTATACTGACTGTAATCCCCCAGGAAAGATTTCATTTGGATGGTGGTAACCTGGTAAGCTTTATCAGCTGCAAGTTAGGCCAAGTTCATGTAGCCTACATTTACCAAGTGGGATGCAGCCAGATGTACACACCAGTCACTCACACACTCCTTTATACTGGTGGAACCGAGTCTCTGTTCTTTTCTTCTGCCATGTTTACATCCAGAGAACTGGGAACTGGAGTGAGATCCGTTTGTGAATCTCTGAGTCTCTTATCTTTCTTTTCTCCACCTAGTTGTCACCTGCTTTATCTCTGAGTTGAATCAGCTGAGGAGGCAAACAGCCACCACTAGTGGGCCCCAGGAACATGTCCTCACTCCTCTCACTATCTCCACATACACACTCAATTTGTCTCTTTCAGGCTGTATCTTGATGTTGGACAGCATAGGGGCCTGTTGCCAGAGACATTTCAATAAAAAGCACAGCAGACAATGGACAGGAATTTGAAGACTTGGATAGAGGCTGGACTGGCTTCAAGTTGATTCAGATTTTTATTGAACTGTTCATCTATTTGAGCAACGGACTGTTTTCAAAAGACAGAAAGAAAGACTTTTTCTCAAAGTTTATATGAATGAAGGTGATAAAAAATGGTATTAAGAATAAATTGAGTTGTCAAAAAAGTGTTTAGATATTCCTAATAATAAGTCAGAATGTTAGTTTTATAAAAGTTAGATGCTGACATAAAAAAAAAAACATGCTACACACACACCTGGAGCTGACATTTTCCCTGCTTCTCCCCAGTTCTCAGCCATTTCTACCCCATCTGCTTTCACTTTCTATTGATTTTAAAATCAATAGCTGCTCCCCCCGAACTGTCTTTGAAACTCACACAACCTACTTTTTGGTGGAAAGAATTTCAAATTTCAACAAGGGGCTCAATCTCTACACTTCTATCTACACAATGATGGGAATAAATTAATGAGGTCAGCTTAGTAATATTATCTACAGTGAAAGAAAAGCAATCGCAGACTTTCCTTTACAGGGAGACCTGAAATATTCTCAAAGCTGTCTCCATCTGTTTCCTTGGTGGTTGTAATGAAGTTATCAGTGGGCGTTGGACTTCTATAAACCTCCATCCAGGTCTGTAAAGATTCTCATTAAGCCCATCCTCATTGTCATCTGAAACACATAGCCAGCCAACATTGTCCCCATTCTTTTTCCTCTGCGACTCTTTCCCTCTCCCCATTTTCCGGAAGCAGGAGAACAAAAGGCAGCCCGGCTCCCAATCAGTGCCTCGTGACGGGGGGGGGATCCCACTCAGGTCTTAATCAGTGTGCTGCTTAATAGAGCAACACTTCCCAAATATTATTAACCTCATCTGTCTGTATTAGGCCCTAATGGCCTCCCTCTCTGTGTATTGTCTTTGCAGCAGCTGGTAATGTACATATATATTAATCCACTCGCTCTTTTCCTCTGCTGAGATTGCGCAGCGCTCTCAGAACAAACGGTGCCCTTCAGAGAGCGCGGCAGACACAGGTTAGGAAGCCACTAATTAAATGTCAGACTTGACAGATTAAAATTATGAAATTTAAAATCTGCAAGTGGCTCTTTGTCATTGTCAAATTAAGGGCTGCACTGTGTGATGAAGGGGAAGGGGACGGTGAGCTCTAATGGATTGAAAGGGAATGTGCTTTAGCAGCAAGCAGCTCTTAGTGAATAAAGATTTGCCGCTCCTGCCTCAGGTAGAATAGCTGCATGTTCAATTCCCCCATATTCTTCAAAGTGTGTAGGTTGAGAGGTCACTCCAGTGCTGCTAAGCCCATCCTGACCACTCCATTTAGATTTTTCATTCCTCTGGCAACACAAATACCTGGCCGTGAAACTAACACTGGAGGAAAGCTATTCCACCTTTGGCTCTCTGTATGCTATTGCTTCTTCAAACCCAATGTGTGGATACGACAGGAGCTATTATCTCCATCACGATGCATCAAACCGTTGAGTTTTGGGAGAAAACAGACAAGTTGAACAGGGTTTCTGAAACTATACCAAAACAAAAGTTAAGATGTTTTTCACAGACAAAAGGGAAGCAGTTATCTTTTGGTACCAGCATTAACATAAAAGACATTGTAAACATTAACAGATGTCCATGGAAATTGTCTTTGAAATGTATGAGATTGCTCAATGCAAACTTGCTTAACACGCGTGTTTTAACCACCCACACAGAGACAAAGTGTAAAACACCGAATGTCAGCTGGCAAAACATACTCGCATCTTCTAATTCCCCACCGGCAAAAATACTTCTGTTAACATGAAACATCTGAACCCTGTTTTCCCCCTGTGTTGAGGTGTTTGATGGCAGATTTATTTTAACCTGTTTTTCCCTACTCAACAATGAAGTTCCACACAGGATGAGACACAAGCATTTTTAGAAATTATTTAGAAACACTAAAGCATTTATGCCAAATTAAAGCAGTTTCTCTGACGCTTTGGTTTCAAAGCACGTTCGACTTTTAGCCAGGTCTAACGTGTTTAGTTTTGGCAAGGTTAAGGACGCAGGCAGTAATAAATCCCAGTATGAAGTGCAGGCAGCAAACACTCAACAAGGATCAAAACACCACCAACATAAGAAGTGACAAGATCCAATTAAATTTAATTACTCAAGCTGTAGTTTCATTTTAACTGACAATTTTGATTAAGGTAGCCACACACATTTAAAGCTAAAAGCAGAGACCAAATTCCATCAGAGTAACAGATTTAGTGTATGGGGAGACCCTGACTAGCTAATAGGGTTTAATTAAAGTCAGGCCAAGAGGGCTGTCTCAGGTTCAATAATACAGGATGTAGTCATGAATAAGTTTAGGTGTGTGATTTTATATGTGTGTGCTTCTTAAGGAAAATCTGTTGATGTCTCAGAAAAAAACATATTAACAATGGAAGTAGTCTTGATTTAGTTTTCAGGGTATTGTGTTGTGAAGGTTTAGTAATGATATAATTACTATGTAAACAGGAAAACAGTGTTTATTATGTGTGTACTTTATTTTGGTTGTACCATACCTGAAAATCAAGTCACCGTTTCTACTTTTCCTTTGTGTACTTGAAATATGCATTTCAAACACTTATATTTAAAGCAATCCCATTAATGTTTCTAAGCTTAAACCTTTGAGCTTCTGACTCATCATAGTACACTGGCAAGGAGTAAGTCAAATAAAGTAAATTCATAAGAAAGAAAACAATATTGATGTTGAATGAATTATATTAAATCAAAGCCAGGTTTTCAGTGAGGATTTAGAAGATTCTCTGCTGACATTAAGGCTGTTCAGTAAGCCTGGACCAGTTTTACAAAAAGCCTCGATATGAAGACCTGAGTGTTCCACAAGGCTGATAATGAAAAAGCCGTTCTTATTCATGTTCAGGATAGAGACCATTAGGAGTCTTCAACCCTTTAAAGCAAAGCCTAAGAACCACTGGGCAGAAAAGTCAGATTTTTTTAATCGGAAGTCTCTTTTTCTCCTTTCACAAAAATCTAAATAAAGTTCTCATTTATTTGCTGGTATTTTTACTCATTTTTACCATGTGTTGGGTAAAATTAGAAGAGTGGTATTCTAGGATTTGCAAAAAGGTTTTAAATAAAGTTTCTACCATAAAGTTATGCAAAATGTCTCAGATACTGTATGTATCAAATATGATAAGTTTGGCTTTATAATGGAGTTAAAACCAAGAGAATATCAGAATCA
>JBAMIG010000013.1:6601281-6618197 GCA_037177335.1 Kiunga ballochi | reverse complement strand
AAATATGCCGGCTTGCTTCATGCCACCCCACCTCCAGCATTATCATCAAACACACACACACACACACACACACATATATATATATATATATATATATATACATATATATATATATATATATATATATATATAAAGTACCTCTTACATAGTACTTTGAACAGAAATTAATTGGATTTTGTATTATAAGTAGCCTAATGATATCCCAACTTTGTTAACCCCCTGATTTATTTCGAAATGTGAGATGTCACATTTAAGACTGGATGTTATATGTTGGAAAGGTTAGTGAGTGGCAGGAACAGCAGTTAGCCTAGGGTGCTTCACTTTTATAATCCTGTGTTCTGCTGTAAGCACACTCACACACAAGCACATTCACCTTTACACAAGAAGAAGCATGCCTTCCACAGGGAATGAGCCTCATCTGCCTTCCCTCTGGTGCAACAATGTCTTCAAAGCACCTGCAGCATTTGTTTTCTGACTGTCAATGAAAGATGCTGGAAGGTGTTTATCAGTTACTTTTATTCATGCCATGTCACTACTTCAAATGTGATGGACATGTGATAGTTTTAAAATGAAAAGATTTAACCCTTTAAAGCTCAACCTAGGAGCAGCTAAGTAAGTTCAATGTTTTATTAAAGACTTTATTTAACTCATCAATAGAATCTGAAAAAACTTATATTCTGAAAAAACTTATTTATATTATTGTTATTATTATTACTATTTATTACCATGTAATAGGTCAGAATTATTGTAGTGTGGTTGTCTGATTTTAGTATTCATCAAGGGGCAGAAGATGAGTATCATGTGCCACACAACAAGGTTTTATATAAGGTTTCTACCATAAAGTGATAAAAATTTGTTAAAATGTTTATGTAACAAATGTAATGTTTGGCTTCATAGGGTAAATACAGCATTTCAGCCAAGTTTTTAAGCTCTAATGTTATTTTAGTGTTACAACTAACACTTTCTATAAACAAACAAAGAAAAATGTGTGAAATAATCTACATTCATGTCAAATGTATTCCCTTTAGTTTGAACCCATTACATTTATACACCACTCACTCACATGTAAACCACTTCCCATTTCACACAAGCAGGAGAAAAAAGTATCATGTTTTAACCATTCAACCTTATCCGATTGGCAGCCATTGTGGAATTGCTGGAACATCGGGGAACATACTATGGACTCTCAAATTTTAGACATATTTGTGCAACCATCAGTCAAAATATAAATATAAATAAATGCATACAGATCAATAAAGTTACAGCACATAATCTGTTTGTAAAATATATACAAGATAAACTATCCCAAAATGTAGACTATGCTTTGAATCAGTTTATTTGCATCAAGGCAGAGTCTATAGAAGTATATAAAACTGATATCATATACTTTATTAAATTAATTCGGCTTTGGTCACACTAAAAGAGTTAAAACTCAAATTTAAAGTTGTATAGCAAGAAACTAGATCAGTGAGTCATCATGTGATGTGTTTAGCTCCAGCCACAGATCAGGAATGTCATATCAATAATGCAATGACCTGAAAGTAATGCAAATATTGACGAGTGAACTCTAATTTAGTCTCACTTTCTTTCCTTTCCTTATTTTATCTCACATTGCAGGCTGAGTATGACACTGAATCGTGACATGGCTGTTTTTTTTTTGAAAATGGATGTGATTGTGTTGTTAATCTATGTGTTAATGTCTTCCCATCTATGTGTTGCTTCATTGCTGCTCAGAGCAGGTGGTGGTGGTGTATGCATGTATGTGTGTGTGTGTGTGTGTGTGTGTGTGTGTGTGTGTGCAAGGAAGGGGGTCAGCTAGGTCAGGCCTGACACCATCTTTAACTGTTATTTACTGTGATTCCACGACAAGACAGATACTAGCTCCTACGACTCTACTGATGTATGTTAAGCGTGCTCCAAATTACCCGCCTGATGGATCTATTGATGGCCCATTCCAACCTGTCACCTAGTCTCCATCAGCCTCTCAGTTATCCCCCCATTCCTCCTCCTTTCCCACTCCCTCTACCACCCACTCCCCACTTTTTCCCTCCACCCTCCTGGCCCTCCATCCCTGTGGGTCTGAATAAGAAATGAGGAAGTAGGCAGATAGAGACCTTCGTAACCTGCAGTTTGCTGCCTGCTACAAGACAATGGCCACCACTGATGCTGTTGTAAAAGTTAAGCAGGTCTGTGTGAGAGCACAGCCAGTGTTCACACACATATTCATGCATGCACAAAGACGCACACACACACATTTGTGTATGTGTCCCTGGAGAGACAGAAAGGGCAATGTAGACCATGACCATACCTACTAACAGCCTAGTCTTATCACATCCTGTCATTTATTATTCTCCATTCAGGCTCCAGACAGTAGACTCTGTCATAAGGGAGAGGTAGATCCCAGAGGTATCTGTTTCAGGTCTTGTAATATGCTGTCACCTGCGTGCCACACTGGTAATATCATACAAGCTCTGATTGAGGGGAATCCAGGTTAACGTACTCATGCGATTATAAGCTGAAACGATCAGGGGAGAATAAAATCAACTCTTAAAAGACTTGTTAGTGCTGCAAATCAACAGCTACTCAATTTTAAAACTCCCCACAGGCTTTTCTAAAAACCTAACACTGTATTTTCAAGAGAAGTTGATGATGGGCCCTATGGTCCCATTAGCTGAAAGATAAGATGAAGATGGTCAATATGTTGCGTGTGCTCTGGTGCATGTGTAGTTGCCAGATCCGCTCTATCAGATAAATACCACACTGAATCTAGTTGCACTAATTGACTCTCGCAGGCATTACTGGGATTAAGTTAGGTAGCGTCCAAAGTTCATTACGCAGATAAATGCATCTCTTAGCCTGCTAAACAGCTTCTGTGCAAACTTAACTCCAACACAATAAAAACCAAATAAAAGGTCGCTCATATGTAGTAAGAGTTAAAAGGTTTGCATAATTCTATTAGTTTAATCAGTGCTTAGTGTTTGTGTGCTGCAATGAAACCGCTGGAGGAAAGTGCATTCAAGAATATTTTGTTTGAGTGTGTTCATTTACATTTTAGAGGTAACTATTTGTTTTGTTGTTTGTTTGTTTTTTTAATGTGCCAAAAAATATCACGGCTGAAAATGTTAGCTGATAAAAAATGCACTTGTATTGATTAAACTACAAATTCTAAACAAAGTGGCTCAAATTAGCTCCACCTCAACCACAAGGAACAGTTAAATCATGAAAGCAACTTTGTGAAACAGAAAAATCAATCAACAGGTTAACAATTAATTAAGCTCATAAAATACTCAAATTTTATGTTTATCTTTTAACTTTTACTATATAGCACTCAATCAATACATGCTGCTATGCCAGTATAGAAAAGTGCCTCAATTCCTCTTTTATATTTATAAAAAAAAAAAAAATTAAATTAACAGTGGCAAAAATATCATACATAAATAAATAGGATACAGTGTGGTAAAGCACATGTACCACATTGCAAATCTATCAGACTGTATTAGCCCTCTTTTTGCAGCTGTTGATTATTTTGATGTCATTACACATCCATGAAAAAAGCCATCGCACTGACATATGAGTTGATTATAGCAAAGCAATTCAACATGTGATCTTTGAAACACTTGTTCGCCCTGCCTCTTTCTTGCTTTCTGTATCTGCAGTGATGAGTGACACAACAGCAGGTGCTCAGAGAACCATGGAGAGTGCTTTCATTTTACCACTTACAGGACAAATTACCCAGACAATGGACCTGGTGAGCCGGGACCCTAATTCAATTCCAACTGTTGACTCTGGGCATTCGCCTGCATGCATTTTCAGGCCTTAGGAAAGAAGAGATCCTCCACCACCCCCTACCCTCCCTCACCCACCTCTACACAAAAAAGAATAAAGAAAAAAAGATAATCTGAACACTGTCAAGGAAAATGAAAGGTAATATTCTTTATCTGGCTGTAGATAGGAGCAGATGAACTGTCCCAATATGAGCACAAATATGATTTAAAGATTCCATGCTTCAGAAAGGCCTCAACTAAAAGTGATTTGAATCAATAGTGTTTGCTCGGCAGAGCAGAAACATGGAGCGAAGGAAAGAATGAAGAGGAGAGAAAGTTTTAAAAAATGGGGGAAAGACACGTTCATCTCATAATGGAGGAGCAACAGAGTACCGAGCCAAAGCTACACCAAGGCTGTAGTCAAATTTTGCTGGTGTCAAATTAATTTCCGTGTTATCTGGAAATTCAATTAGAAAGGAGCCCCCACCCCCTCCCTCCATTCCCTCTCCTCCTCCTTTGTGAGTAAGAGAGTGTCGGACATCCCAGCGTGACAGATTACACTGCTCAGAGTGCATATCAGGCCGAAGTGTTGAGGCCCACTAATCCGCCCTCTAATTCTCAATTAGTGTAAAATGAGCCCATAAATCACGCAGACAGGCCGATCGATGGAAACGTTGTTTTAGGAGTGATTGGCAGCCTCCCCAAAGGTTACTGTTTAAGTTGGTTTAAGGTTACAGCTCTCTCCAGACTGGAGGCAGGCTGTGTGTGCGTACATGTGGGTGTGTGTGTGTTGGCTTGTGGTTAGGGGAGCAGGGTGGGGGGGTCGAACTCAATCTATATGATGCAGGGCCTTAGTCCTTTGGGGATACAGCAGAGGGACAGCACCAATTTTTAGCCCATCAGCCGTCCAATTTTTCTCCTTTTCATACCTGCTGTAGTAAATGAGAAACAAATTAAATTTCACCCCACTATCTCCACAGAAACCATTTAAATCCTTTATGGAAACCAAATTGTCCCCAGACAAATCGCCTCTGGTTCTGTGGAAATACACTATGGTGCTGCAACCGAAATAAATTTGTGTCACTCTGGATATGGCATTGTCTGTAATGCCATTCATTGGAGGATCCTGGTGAAAGAAAGAGGAAAATAAAATAAGGGGCACTTTTGGAGGAACAAAAGGGGTGAAAAAGACCCTGGCTCCCCATTCTCTTTTTTTTTGCGCTCCTCTCCATCTTTCTCTGTCTTTTCTCCTCTATCCCTTGCGCCCACTTTTCCCTGGCGTGGTGTTATTAATTTTCGGCTAGAGTTTTTGCATTCATGAGGTTGAGATTGAAATGGAAATTAGGGCTGGCTGAGTGAGTGGAGGTGAGCAGCCGCAGCAGTGGCTGCGGCCAAACGGGGGCCCAGCGCAGCACACCAACGCTCAACCGACACGTGTCAAAGACAGAGGGGGCTCACCCACCACCATCCAGCCTCTCATTCGCCCAGATTACCAGCCTCTGACATCAATCACTGCATCAGGGAAACAATGCATAAAACGGCCCCAACAAGGGCGATGAAAAATCACTGACAGTGCAGGAGTGGAGTGTGGAGGGGTAGAAGGAGGGAGAAGAGGGGGAAAGGGAAAGGAAGGAGTCCAAGTGCCATTCTACCTTCCCAGAGCTCAACAATCAGTCACATTCACAAGGGAGGAAAGAAAAATGCGAGACAAGGAGAACAAGACAGTGAGAAAGGACATCAAGCAATAATGAGAAGTAAAATACTTAGAAGACTAAGAGGGGGAGAAAGACAGGAGGTTGAAAAGCACTGACAAACCAACAGATAAAATTGTTTTAATAATGTGACAAAGATTTGTTGCCGTTTATTTGTTAACACTGTGCTGATTTTTAAATAAAGTTTTAACTTACTCACACTCGACACTTTATGTTTTGATGTATTAAAAATAAAGTTACTTGACTCATTTATTCAATGCCTGAAATGTGGAACTTTTTCACCACATTATAGATTTACTTCTTTATAGATTGAAGGAACATTTTAACAAGGACATTCATCAAGCTTTGAATAGCTTTAAAGCTGGTCTTTTCACATTGAGCCACTGCTGAACTGGCTAGAATCACTCATTAGAAAGCAGGAGGGGATGAAACGCTTGAAAACTTCCTTACAGGAGGACAAGTCAAACATATATCTGTTTAGGTTATTATATATATATGTGTGTGTGTGTGTGTGTGTGTGGATAACTGAAGTCTGATTTAGAAACCATAAAAAGATAAGAAGACAAGTTTGTTTTCTGAGTCCAAGATTGTGCATAAGCTGAACTGTCAGACATTTTGTCTGCCTCCAGAAAACTATTTTGATTGCTTTATTTTAAAAGGTTAAGTCTCTGGTTTTGCTGGTGGGAGGGGTGTGGGGTCATCTTTTATGACAGTGTCACCTCAGGTTCACATCTAATCAAACGCTGGCCATTACTGATGACATCACCACTGAGGGGGCCTTTTTGAAGGGGCCAGTGGAATTCCATTTCAGACCAGTTTATTTTTATGATCATTATTAAATGTGTTCTTTTCTTTTTTCCTTTTTTTTTTTGTCTTTTTTCTCCTCCTGCAGTTGCTCAGTGTCTGCTTTGTGTCCTCAGCAGGAAAAAGCTAATGTGCTGAAAGGCTGGTTCTCGTCTCCTTGAGCTTATTGAAATCATGTGAATGCCATTTGCGCTTAATCCTTCTGGGTGTGCCATAAAGAGAAGAGAGTCGGCAGCTCCTGAAGAGAGATGAGAGGACCTCAGGGGATTTACTTTGCTTTGCCTCATCTGTTGAGAAAGAGAGACAGAGAGTATAAGACGACTGACAGGCAAACCAAAATACATCTCATAATTTGATTAGGTTACATTGACAATTTTTATTTATAGTTGGTCTCAGATGCAGGGAGGTGGGTGGATTTTTGTTCTTTTTTTTTTTTTTCTTGCATCCATATCACATTAACTGGTTCCATAAACAAGTAATGCTCATGTAGCTGGAGGCTAATTACAGACAACAGCATGTCCATCTAATGCCTGGCCCCATGCTCCAAACACTCATTTGCCTCATTAGGTTTATGATCACTCATTTTATTTAGTCTTGGGTCTCCTCCTCAAAACCAGCTTATGAAGTCACTGGAACACCTTCCATATGCATGAGAATTACATCAGAGACGGTGCTGTTGTTGAAGCTTTTGAAATAATAATGCGGCAAATGATAACGCCTCGGGACGCTACAACACCTCATTACAGCTCAGAGTAGTTGTTGTGAAGGAAAAAACAGGCAAGAATGAATAGGAAACATGGCGGTGCTTGAACAACAGCGGTATTTATATTCATCCCTTTACATCAAATTGTTGCTTTCCCACAAAAGCTTGAAACAGCAGCAGGGTTTGAACTCGGGGTTAATGAAAAAGTCCCTGGCGTCAAGTTCCTTGCTCGTCTGCAGGCAAACTCGTCTGTCGAAACAAACATTTCATTTGTGCGCCACATGTTTCTCAGACGAGACCCCAGTAAAAGTTGTTCAATAAATTTTACCGTCTGTTTTACAGACCTCCCCTTTCCCCCTGTGTCATTTTTTTAATTGAAAGTAGATTCTAACTCGGCTATAAACATCATTCCATCCAATCAGAGCTGGTTTAGATCAAATGGTGGTTTCAATGGGCCGCGTGCTTACAGATGCCTTCAACCTCGCCTTGTCTCCCAGGCGCTCGTACTGTTAAACACTCTGGCACCCTTTTAAGGTTGGGAGATGGCTGTCACTGCATTTTGTCAGCAAAGCATAATATTTCTTCAGGAGTTCTGAACCTGGCACTCAGCGGGGTAGAAATGAAAATAAGGCAGTACATAAACGGAGGGAGTCAGCTGTAAATCACCTAACATGCAGGGGAGGCAGCAGGTAGACGTGCTGCTGGCTGTCACAGCACTCCCTTGGAAAGCAGATTGGACACCAGCCATCATGCTTTAATCAAACTGCACATAATAGACATGTCCCTGCTCTTCATGACACACACACATACGGTACAGCACATGCACCAAAGGAACAAGCTTTCAGACTTTTCCAACTTGTGCTATTTAAATGTGGCTTATGTTTGTTTGTTTGGGTGTCAGAGGTTACTCTTTTGTGGTATCCTAAAAGCAATCTTTGATGCTTTAAAATCAGCAGTACACACACACACACACACACACGCAATCACATTCTTCAAAGGTCGCTTCTCTTAACTGTGATATGAAGTTTTTTTTCTGACATGCTGTGTGTCAAACGATAATGTTATTGTTGGCAAGACTCTTTTATAGCAGTATAATTTTATTCTGACTTTTCCCTTTCTTTTTTTTAATTAAACAGTAGATGTCACACATGGCTGTGGGTTTGTAACCAAGTGTAGTTTGAAAGCTGATACCAAACAGATGGGGAAATATGCATTTTCTTATGAGAGCAGAATTATGCAGACTGCTGAAACAATGGGAACCTTATCATTTCACGCATGATGAATTGTCCTGTCTGAGCTGAAACACAGAGGTTTTGTGGACTGAGAACAATGAAAGTCTGCTGTACTATATCAGGTTATGATGCTGTGCTAATGTCTATATTCACCACAGGTTTTATGGTGGATCGTTTCAAGAACATCCTTCAAGATTATTATAGTTTTTCATCTTGGAATCAGGACTTACTCATTTTTTGCATTCGTTGCTGAATGTCAGATTTTAGAAGGGTAAAAAGATGCGCTCAATCTATAATAAAAAGGGGTCGCATTCTTGTTACTTCACACTGGATGTTTGATTTTAGTTTTAAAAAATGGGATTATAAAACAATCCTTCATGCTTTCGGAGTTCTTAAGCAACAAATCATGTGGGAATGTGACTGATGATGCACACATCAAGCAAGTTGTCTAGAAAATCACTTGTCTACGTCAGGAACAATACTGACAAATGCAGCACACCTAGAGAAAGTGTCCTTCTGGGGTCAAAATATTCAAATTGATCATATATATATATATATATATAAAGATGCTTGGGGCGAGACAGATGCAAGCTCATCTGAGAGCAGGCACCGTTAAGCCAAAGTCAATTGAGTTAAGGCCTGTAGAGGTGGGTTAAACTGAATGAGTGATCAGACAGTGTATTGGGCATTAGCTGCACAGACTGACATGTGACACGGGGAGCATGGCTAAAGAAGGAACAGATGGTTCACCTTCTCTCTCAGCATCACTGTTGTAACATGGTATATCTTGTCAAGGGGTGAGTTTTATTGATTGAATTCCTGCCCTTAGACATTGGACTTATAGCTACATGTATTAGTGCTGCTACCAGCAGTTGGAAACCCAACACCAGAGCACAGGTTGTGCAGCAGTGTGGGGAGGGGCTTTAGTCTCACAGTCATTCAGTTGGCCCCATCTGTCATTTGTAAAGGGGTCTCGCTGTTGTCAGTCTGGTAGAACAGAGCCTTGTTATCACTTATGAGTGTTAGAAAGGATTCCAGCAAAAAGAGAAATAAAACAAATACACTACTAGAGTAAGTAAATAAAGCATTCCCCTAAATCATCTTCATAAATTAATTTCACTTTGCATCTTTTATCAATTAAAGACTGTGATTTTATTTAGCATTTTACAAAGAAAAACCAGGAAAGATGAAGAAGTTATTAAAAAAAACCATGAGCCTGTGATCATGTTGTTTGTGTTGATGTTTTGTTATCCTGTCAGAAGGGTAATTGCTGCGGTTGCAACAGATTAGAGTTTTGCAACAAAACATAAGTATTGAGAGGATGCAGTTATGCCGCTAACCACAGTTTAATCATGAGAGCACATACTGACCCCTCTCCCATAAACAGACCACTTAATTGCATACAGAAGGCTGCAAAAATGTTTCCCTTCAACGAACAGTTCATCATTTGTTGTTAACTATGAAATGATGTTATATAATGATAACCATCAACAGTGATCCACTGCACCCAAAGACCTTTCTCATCAATTATCTGTTATTGGAGCCTCTGTATCCTGTGTATTGTGATATTCGTTTACGTTTGATGAATGTTACGCTCTGCGGGTGTTTTGGTCCCCAGGATATCTTTCTCCCACTGATGTACTTATTAATAATAAATTGAGCGAGGAATGTGTGAGTTCTGCCTCCCTCCTTTGTGATTATAGAGACAAAAGAGCGTTTGAAGTATCCATCTTAATACAAAGACACTTTATTAGATAAAGCTAACTCACCCAAGACAAATAGTGACGCTGAGGCACTGGAGGAACAGCAGTACTCTCATTCGTTCTTCGTATCTCTGTTTCTTTTTCTTTCTTACAGCTTTTTTTCTTTAAATAAATTATCTGGGTTTTTTCACCTATAATTTTATCATGCAGCTATTGTTATAAGAGGGGTGTGACCTCGGCAGGTGTGGAAGGAATCAGAGGGCAGGATGTGGTCTGAGGTTGCCTAAATATGTCTTTGCTGTGTAAATCACCAGAGGTTGTACAGAGTCACGAGTCATTCATTTATATTACCAAATTTGCCACCTCCAGCCACTAATTCCCCAACCCCCTGCCAGTTCTAACACCAACAATACATAATCTTCATATGTCAGACATTCAAAATGAAAATACAGGCTGTTATTTATGCCTTCATCACACCTCTTGGATATGTGTTTTGCTCTCCCTCTTTCAAAGAGCAGTCAGTCATCCCAGTCACATAAATCACCCTCAAGCTGCAATTTGTGAAAACATGCCGATTAAGTTTGTGTAACGTGGTCAGCCAGGAAAGCAGTAAATTTCCCATGTAACAAAGTTAACATTGATTCAGATATAAGCACTTGTCCATGGGTAACAACGATAACCTTTTAGTAGATTTTGGAAAACAGATTTGACACCCATTAAAATAATGAATGATTTTTGTCCTCCCCAGAGGAAGGCATGGAAGGTGTGTTTGGACAGGAAGGGAGGGTTAACATGCTGTGACTTCACGGCAATCCTACATCCTGAATCCAATGATCTCTTGTAGCCTCAGATTATAAAACACAGAGAAAATATCAAACTGAACCACAGATTATTTTGGGGCAAACCATGTTAGAGTTGGACATAATTGGAAAGACAAACATGCAACGCGGTGCAGTATTTGTCGGGAAAAGTTTTACAAACTGCTGAGGATGGCTTTTGCAGAAACATATAAAAGCATAACTTCAGATACAAATGCATCTTCTGCATATTTGGAAAAATGTATTTATTTTAAAGTTAGTCTTTGAGACTAAACTACACATTGTTTCAACTCTATGTATAGAAAAAGTCATTACATCATTAATGGTTATCACTTCTTTTTGCTGGGATAGGCTCCAGCTCGCGACCCTGAATTGGATTTAGCGCATAGAAAACAAATGAATGAAGGAATTCTTTATTTTGAACTGCTTGTATGGCTACTTGAGGTGAAGTTTTCCAGGAAAAATGTTGCACCTTTATTTGGCTTTTGGATTTGCTTCTGTTAACATTGGTCTGGTTTAATCTCTTCCTGATGTAAACTCAGGCTGTGTCTCAATACTGTAGGGCACTGGAAAATAGTGCATGAATGCCAATGTAAATGTGATTCATTATAGTACATGAGGTGATGTTAGTGTGCAGACTTACATGTTATGTTCCCACTAAAAAAATATAATTTATTGTTTTCAATAAGCAACCAAATGATTTAAGACAATAATGATAATAATAAACAGGTATACAAATTTTAATTGTATTTTTATTGTCCAACTTTGTTACCATGCTTTTTTTGTTCACCCCTAAAGACTCACAAAGTTTTCATCCAACCAAAACAGACCTTAGAAAGACACATTTGATCTTAATTGATCTACCAGTTGTAAGCAGAGTTTTTCATGATGTGAGGAGGATGCAGACTCACAAGCAGAAAGGGAGGAGATAATCTATGTTTTAAATAAGATACAGTAACTAAAGGTATTTCACAGGCAGAATAAAACAGGAATGAAAATCTACATGTAGACTCTCTAAACCACGACACTCTCAGGGCTTTTGTTTTAATTTTGATTTTCAAGCTTAATATAATTTTTTATGAAACTGTCCAGTAAGAGCAGCAGGAGAAACAGGGAACCTCCCAGCATATTACTCTACACCTTCTACATCACTTTCTCTCTTTGGCTTAGGAGATGGTTCATTTGTACAGAAACTGGAAGTGAACCGAGATCCCCAGATTCCAAGATGACCAAATTCAAATGAGCAGCCGCACTACTCCAAACAAACTGTGCAGACTAGGTTTCATTTAAGGCAAGTAAAAAAAAAGTGCTATTCAGAATACACTCTAAATTGTTTTAGGTTTCATTGTTTTGGTCTTTTTGGGAGGATGCTGGGTGTGTCAGGAAGCAGAAAGTCTTGTATTATGTTCATTGCCCCTTAAGCAAAAATGTTGCTGTCAATCTAAATTCTTATTACATTTTAAGACAAATTTATCACTAAAAGTTTGAAAAGATGTAAATAGGATAAACTTTTTTTTGTTTGTTTTGCTTTGTTTTCACATGGCCTTAATTACCTCAATTCATCTCACTTACGAACACAATATACACATAATCAGTTTTACTGTACACAGGCACTTTTAGACCAGGGCTATTGAGCTCTCTAGTGTTACAGGAACTGTGAAGCTCCCAAAGGACAGCCTACCCTCAAGTTCTTTTTCTCTGGTTGCATTTATGCTACTAATAATGCTGAATTAACTAAATGACCAGCTGAATTACAGAATGACGATTTCTCTATTACACAGGCTATAACTCTAACTTTCACTGTAGCTCAACATCTGTTTAGGGAAAGTTAAAGTCTGGGATAAAAACATTTTGCTCATTTGTCTGACATTTTGCTGCTTCCCAAAACTTATTTTTTTTAATGGCAGATTCTTGTGTTGCACTCATATATTCAGCACAATTAGCAAAAATTTGTGTTTCAGGAACTAAATGAGTGGAAATTGCTTTGAATATGTAGAAGAACCATGAAAAAGCTCCTATGATTCTATAGTACCTCACATTTTATATACTCAGCCACTGTATTTTCTATATTGCTCAGAGAAAAGCTACGCACAATGTAAATTACTACTATTTTCTATGTAAAATTACATAGAAAATAATAGTAGAACTGCTATGTTTTTGCTTTTGAAATATTAAGCTTTTGTCCATTTCTATTGCTTATCCAGGATGGGTTGTGGGGGCAGTTATCTAGCAGAGAAGCACAGGCTTCCCATTCCCCAGCCACATTCACTTGCTCATTCAGAAGTATCCTGAGACATTCCCAGGCCAGCCAAGATATTTAATTCCTCCAGGCATTCAAGAAGAATCCTAACCAGAGGCCCGACCCCCTTCATCTGGCTTCTCTCGATGTAGAGGAGCTGCTCTAGCCACTCTATGAATACAGCTGTATTATACTGCATGTAAGAGATCATATGTTAGATTTTCAGTGTTACAAATCATGGTGACCCAAACAGCTTGAATCAAAGGCCACTGGACTTGTTTTTGGGCTAAATAACGGATAAGCCAGGAACTTTTCCCGAACAAAGAAAAAAAAGCAGTGATGTATTTATTGACCAACTAACATCTACCACACTACCTCATTTTATGTCTCTTTCTGAGGATGTATGCAGTTGTATAACTAATCAAACTAATATTAGATTTATGAAGTAAACTCGCTTGTTTTAACAGTGCTCTAGTGCTGTTTCTTAGTCTCTGTTCTTAAGCATCCCTGCATGTCGGACAAGTTTCCATACTTCAACACACCTGACTTAAATATAGGTTAGCAAAAAACTTAAAGAGAATTTTTAGTTACTCTAAACCAGGTGTACTGGAGTGGGAAACATGTAAAACATACAGGGCTGGTATTCCCGAGGACCAGAATTGAGAAACACCACAATATAAGGGCCTACAATCATGCCAATGTAAATCACACAAGGGAGCGTGTGGGCAGAGATGGTGTACATTACCTATTTGCATACATAAAACTAGCTCTAAGGCCCATAAAGACATTTTTTTACTCTATTTCCCATCTGTTGACTTAATGACCTTACATCTAGCCAAACAGGCTCCTGTAGTGCCCTTTTCAACGGAGGACATGCAGTCACGTGTTTCTGGTTGTTGACAATGCCACTTTGAGGGGCATGCGTCCAGCGATAACCACTGAGTACCTGGCATATACTCACAGGATAAAGCATGGATTAAGCCTAAACACACACATCTGTGGATGGTATCAACAGAAACCTCTATGTCATTATGTCTCGGGTAAGTTTACATCAATCTATCACTAAGTGCTCCATATCCGTCTCTAGTATCAGCCAGAATGTGCCGTATTTATGTGAAATCTTCTCTGTGGGAAAACTCACAATTTTAACGGTTTAAAAATGTTAACGTAATAATATATATTTAATATTTATTTCTGGTGTAAGTGACCATAGTAGAAGCGGCATAATGTTCTTCAATGTATCCATTTGAAGTAACTAATATACTTCAATTGAAGCAACAGCACCTCCACGTTGTCCGTTAATGTCTGATTAATCTGTAAAATGACAGGTCATCCTTTTTGCCCTGCCTGTTAAGCTGCTACACCCGAATGCGGAGCATTAAATCATCATTTTGACTAGAAAGAATGCTCCACACACTACAATCTGTCATATTTTAACTGGTCTGAGACTGGACTACCTATACCTCCAACAGTCAGGTGACCCAGTGACATCAGCAACACGTCCTCCATAATTCCCATTCTGCATCTTTCAAATGTGTTGCATTTATTTCTGAGGATGTGCACAAACAGGCAGATGATTCACATGCCAAGTACATGTAATTAATAATACATAAATAAAATATCCTTGGCCTTAGAAGTTGCACTGGAGCAGATAAGATGAGTTGTTGGGAAACCATGGCTTGAGTATGTAAAGTGTAATCAAACACACACAATGTCAAATGTAATCATTCATTTTTCCATTTTGCTATGCAGACTTTTCAGTTTTTTTGTGCTGTTGGACTCTTGTATCTGAGCAGCAGAATTTCTGACGAGTTGTTTTAAGCAAGAGGAAAGCAGGCATCTATTTATTTATTTCCTGTGACAACAACACTGGTAATCATCTATGAAAATGCACAGATGCTTTCAAGTTGTAACAGCAACAGTGATGAAAAACTTCACCACTGGGTTCCAACATCTGTAAAATAAACTCAGGCTGTCTCCCTGAATAAACCTTTCATTATTAGGAACCTTTATACACGCAGCACTTTACACTTCATGGACGTAATTAGATACACCTGAATTTTATGTTTCTGCACCGCAGCACCTTTATGAGAAGGCAGTGTTGTACATGATCCTGTGTTTATATGCCTTTAAATAATCCGCAAACAGAGAAATCTAACTCTGGGAAATTTAACACCTTTCTCCATGATTCTCAGCTGTTCAATTCTTCACTCAATACTTTCCATTTCAAGTGCATACATGAGAGAATGTGCATGCATGTCCATTCTTTTAGATTTGATTCAGTCAGGAATGTATTTTCATAATGTCACATTCAGGTTAGCAACGACTTCAATGAGTTATGACAAGAAAAGCTCATAGTCCTGAATTTGTAAAAGAATCAAAGAACAAAAGAAGGAACAAGTATGCCTCTCTCATTTTTTCTCTCCTGAAAAGCAGGAACACATGTCAGTTGGTTGTGTGTTCTTCCTGAGGTAAAATATTTTTTTTAGCAAAAGCACCGATGTGACAACTCCATCACTGAAAGTAGCTTGTCCTCTGCAGCTCAGTAAAAATATTATGAGAAGCTGAAGAAGCAGAACTAAGGAGAAGGGGGCTGGGATGAGTGACGGACAGCTTTGACACACCGGAGCACTTAGACAATTACTAACAGTTTCTGCCAGTCACCACATCTGACACAACACAAACACGGCAAGGATAATTTTACATTACACTGCCGGGCACGGGTCACTTTAAAGGAACACAGGGAAGCCCGTTTCAGCTAGCATTTCAAGGCCAATCATCTAAATTGGCCCCACAACACAACTGGCTGCCTGAGACTCTGTCCCTCTTTCTCTTTCTGTCTCCACTGCTCAGAACAACAGACAATAACCATGAAAGTAGAGACTGAGAAAATCTTTGAAGTGCAGCTGTCAGTCAGCGTGTTTCCATAGCGGGAACTGTGAGGATTAAATGGTGTACAGGTGTGGACGCAGGCACAGCTGGACCCCACCAGGTCAAACTGATACAGAAGTGGGGGGGAGTTGGTGAGAACAAGCCTTGTAAAGTGGAGAAGCAAAAACATTATGCGAACACTGGTCTCGAGCCCAGAAAAGATCAAATCCTTGAGGAGATGAGAAAAAGCAACTATACAGTTCTTCTGGACATGTGCTTGTGCTCAATTTTTTTTGTGCGTGGTAGCCACACATGTGGAGTAAAGGCACACAAGCTACTCACACTATTCACCCATACAGACAATCCAAACTTTTAAACGTATATTTATTTTTCAGTGTCTTATGTGGTTTTCTTTGTTGATTGTGTATTAGCTATCATTTGCAGTGTTTAGGGCCCCTGGGTTTACCGTGTGTTGGTGCATTAGAGTTGCTTCTATTCTGATCTTTCACACTTTAACAAACAAAGATGACCTGACGTCAAAGATATATTTCTTTTATGGAGAATGAACTAAAAAATGAATGAATGAAAAACATACAATAAGTACATTCTCATTAATAATTCACTACTTTGCAAAAACTGAGCCATCCAGGTATAAGGAAACACATTTAAATTTAGAGGATTATGACTATAATCAGGTAAAATAATTTGCCATTACAAAGAAATTATTACACTCGGTAAGATTTATTTGAATAAGAAACAATATGTAGACTTTGAGAAATGGGAGAAACATCTAAAAACAATCAATTCCCTTTGTTAAGTTAAAAAATCTAAAAAACTAACAAAATTCTATGTGATATTTACAGTGTGATCTCAGAGGATCAGTGTGAGGATTTCACTGTGTACATGTTAAATAATTAAAAGATTAACTACTTAGTAAGAAATAAATACATCCATCCATCCATTGTCTACCGCTTTGTCCCTAACGGGGTCGCAGGGGGGCTGGAGCCTATCCCAGCAGCCAACGGGCAAGAGGCGGGGTACACCCTGGACGGGACGCCAGTCCATCGCAG
>JBAMIG010000013.1:6570128-6580581 GCA_037177335.1 Kiunga ballochi | reverse complement strand
ATATATTCTACAGCTCTGATTAAACAGGGGCCTGCTTTATTTATAAGTAACATTAACATTGACAAAATAAAATCAGTTATTACAATCTGATTCAAAGAAGCAGTTTAAAACATACAACATAAATTTTCATGGCCAAAAAGCAAATTAAATACTTAGTATTCACTGCAGTGACTTCATCTTTTTTTTTTTAGTATGCACACTTATTTTTGTTTGCTATGTATCTTTTCAAGTCTTTTCCTGACCAGTTGGATAAAACGTTGTCATGACTTTGTGTATCATGACATCCAGATCATACAGTAATTAAGGCTGGATTTTTCCCTTTCCTACCAAACATGACTCCAAACAGTGGGGGTTCAGATGGTTGCCTACAAATGTGGGATCATTCAATCTTTCTACACATAATTGTATTGCATAAACACTCCTTTAGCTTTTCTTACTTGTTCATTTTTATTATATCCACCCTGCCTGTTTTGGATGCTTAATTTGTGTCATGGTCATTTTTGGGAACTTCTTCAAAGTCAATGTGAAAGATTTGCTCTCGTCTCTGAACCTTGTGCAAATTATTTCATTTTTTGTTTACATATTTCTGTTTATCTTAATTTCCCTGCTTATCAAATACATGTTATTATTTTATGTCCTTAGCTTAAAGGTTGGGAACTATCGGCTTATTGGTGTCTATTGTATTGATAACACTTCAAAATTGCCCTTCTGTCATTCCTCTTTATTATGCTTGTTGTTTCCTTTCAGTGCTGTGTCAAAATGTCAACTTTCATCCTAAACTGATAATTGGATTTGTCGCTTTTTAAATAATTGAACTGTTTACCTCTGTACTCTATTAAAATTGGTCTAAATTTAGTTGAATTGAGGATGGGAGTCAATTCCTTGACAGAAATAAGGCTGTCCGTGTAAACCTCAGCTTGGGCGTGTGTAGAGTTTATATGTTCTTATTTGGCTTGCATAGGTTCTGTAGACTGTGCATCTTTTTCTAACAGTCTACAAACAAAGTGTGTTGGTTAATTAGTGCAAGTATACGTAGCAGCTATTTGTGTTGACCCTCTTATGTACTGTCCCAATGATCCACCTGTGACCACATGAAGACAAAGCAGGTATTTAAGATCATTTAAACTAAACTGCTGTTTACATCTGAATATTATGGTAAATCTCATGATGTAGATACTGAAAAAACAGCTCAGATAAATCAATTTCACAGCTTTTTGTTTATTTCTGCACAATTAAACAGAAAATAAACTTTAACTTGGCTTCGATTTGTTTGTGCCATTACTCTGATGCTCTTCCTAGATTGTAAATGGATCCCCCAGGCAAAAAGAGGGCCAGAGCAGAGGAAATATGTAAACGCTTTGGTCAGAAATACTTTGAGCCCACTGGATGGAGCTGCAAAGACATTCTGCATCACAGGAACTGAGTCAAAGCAAAGCTAAGGAGGGGATTAAAGCCAAAAAAAGAAAAAAAAAGCTAAAAACAGCCACCTCATTATCTCTCATGGTATCAGTCTTTAAAGATATTGCCCTCATAGCATGGACTGTATGCAATAAATGAGTATGAGGGATATTGATTAAAGACTTTTTGAAAATATGGTTAAAAATGTCAAAAGTAAACATAAATCCAACTTAGTTAAAGTGTGTGTTTGTGTGTACAAAGCCGAAGCCTTTAATTCTGGCTTCCAATCAACAGTGTAATAGAACAGAAAATGCAGTGTTTTTACTAGATTATTTACTTGGATTACAACAGCACAAGCTGAATGCTTGAACTGAAAATAAATGGCTAATGAGTGTAACATAAACAGCTGAACGGAATGTGAACTAATGCCTTACTGTTTTTTCCCCTCCATTTTCTAACTTTACATTCTTGACTCTTTCCACTTTCACTGAGAAAAAAAAAGACAAAGTGTTGACTCAGACTTAAAATGTTAGTTTTAATATAGCTTTGCACTGTTGATGACTCCAGATACATTTATGAGTATTAGCCAACAAAGCAAACCAAAGTCTAGCCCAAACAAACTGGGATGAAAGGCGGCCTTTGATCCATGGCCGACCGGAGTGACTTCAGCACTTCAGCTCGATTGTTTTCAGCTGAGGTTTCTCTGGGTGGCTTCACTTCAAGCTACAGCTGAAACTGTCTGAACAGGATTTACTTGGGATTTAAGAACCACAAAGTTGTTTCACAAAAAAAAAAAAAATCACTTAAACCAAGCAGACTGTTATTTTCAGAGTCATTGGAAGTAGTCCTGCAAGTTATTGTGACATAGCATGACAAAAAGCTCCAACTTCATGTCTTTGAGCTAAATATACACTGTCTACTCGGCCTGTGAGCTCTGTCATTTCACACCATTACCAGTGCCTCACGGAGCTTTGTGCCGAGGCTACGACAGCCCACATTCCATCTGATCATAGTTGTGTGTGACATTTCAAAGAGGATTATGAGAATGAAATGTGATAAAAAAAAAGTATTTTCACGTGACCCCTGAGCACTTGACCTCTGATAGGCTAGCGCAGCGTAGTACCGCAGCTCAGACTTCTTGCTTCCCAAAGCAGACCGACTGAGGAATGGAAGAAAAAGGAAAAATCGGATCAGCACTGTGTTCGGGAGATCAAAACTCCTGCTTCAGTATGTGTTCAATTATGCCAAAACTTGAATTCAACAGAGGATTTCTAACTCTGAGACAGGACAACAACAAGAAAAAGTAAAAGCTCATCAGCTGTGAAACCAGATTTAGTCCTAATATCAAGCACAGACATCCGCATGAATTACACTCACTCTTTTACACAAACACCCTCCCTCCTTCTATTAATGTATTATTATGTGTTTGTTACTTGTGGCCAACATAAATAGCTTATGTTCATGAGCATGTTGACAAAGCAGCCATGGCTCATTGCTGGTTGATGGATGGTTGTGTGTGCCTTGCTAATTATTAGTACACATAAAAGGATGCTGTTATTTCCAGACCAGACCCCAGCCAGAGGGGTCACTGGGTAAATACGGAGCCATCAGTCTGCAGCTATATCACTCAATCTTGATGTATGAGCAAAAAGGTACAAATTAAACGTGCAGTGACCTTCTTGGGGGTACCGCACTCAACAAGACGCCATTTGGGCTAATTTTGTGTATGGGATTCAGACAATAAGCCACTATAGCACATGGTGTAATTAGTATACACACACACACATCTGGAATCGGGCTCCCAAAGGAAGTAAATACACTTTTAAAAGGAATACAACTATTTTAAATGTGTGGGTAGAGCAATCGGAGGGTGCATGCAACTGTTCGTGAACTTGAAATGCAGGTGAACAAACGGCGATTCACGTCCTTCTCATATGAACAACTCAAAGTTAATCACCATCATTGAAGCAAGAATAAAAACCTCCTCTATGTGCATTGCGGTCAGAGAAGATTGCATGTTCAGTACCCCTCAGATCTCTGGCTTTTCTTCTACTTTCCACCTCACTCCAACTTCCAGCCATCTTGCCTCTATTTCACAACATTACAGCCCCACTTTCCAAACCACTTCACTCTGTGTCTTTTTTGACAAACGGTGGGGATCGGATTGCATCTGAAGGTTAAAGCAGCTCAATTTTCTCCGTTGGTGTGTGGCACAGATTGGATGCAATGATCCATCCAGCTAACATAGAGTCTGTGTGAATGTCAACTCTAAATTGATACCGATATTGATCCACAGGTTGAGACAGTCGCTGAGCCTCTGCCGCAGAATGCTGTGTGACATGGAAGGATCATGAATGGACACCTTGGAAATAGCCAGGACGTGTTGGAAGGCTTTGCTGCTGAACAATGCGGTTGTTTCTGTTTTGCCAACATGAGTTAATCCGCTCAAGAGGTTTTGATCTTACTATTATTTGATTACAGAATGTTTCCAGGGCAGACAGGCAACAATTTATGCCCTTGTTTTGTGCCGTTTCTAAAAAAAAAGCTGTTTAAAACTCAAGTACAAATATTTATAACTTTATTGATAGTTTACTTGTACAAGATGTACAATCATATTTTGTGAATCAAAAGGGGATAAAAACAAACTGTACGATGGTTCATGTTTAGGCATGCTTGCATATGAAATGGTAATCATTTTAAATGGGTACAACAAATTCCATGGAGTATAGTTTAATTCAACCATCCCTGAAAATGTTTGTAAACTCGGACACGCTACATTTTTTTAGGCAAACAATGCACTACTGCCACACCTCCTAATTCAAATTCAACACTTAAAAAAAACATACAAAAATAAATGCAAAGCCATGTAAAAATGTACATTTGTAGTTCAACTATTTCATTTTTCATAAACTTTCAGACAAAATAATAAATAAAACACCCATATGTTTAATTTAAAATGGTGACATAGAAAAACAAATCTAAATGGAGATCTGTTGACATACAAACTGATATTTGGGAGATTGTTGGAGGTATGTGGACCTTAAAAAGATCTACATATTTAGCGCAGCAGTGCTTAAAAGGTCATCGGAATAGTCCGTTAATCTAATTTGTATGTTTTTATCTGGGACAATAAAAAGTACATAGTGAATTATCTGGAAATTAAGGATAAAAAGTCTCAGAAAAATCATGCAAAATTAAGCTAATTTTATTGTAAATTAAAAAAAAGAAGGAATAAATAAACCGCCGTGTTCGACCTGCAGAGAGGATTTATTGATTTCATTATGAACATTTTACTAAATGTAAAAACAAATAATGTGAGTAACGTTAGTAGAGTTTTTAAAGATTATTTTTATTCACCCTTAATTTTTCATTTATCCAAAAATGTGCTCATATTTTCCTTAACAGGTGACAGGTGTGCCTCATGGCTATAAACCTGTCTGAATACGGGACTCATGTTTAATATGGCACCAAGTTTTTGTGACTTTTCTTGAAAACTAAAACGCATAACACTGCTGTTGAGGAAGAAATGCGATTCTCCAATACTGCATGAAAAACAACTTAAAAGGAGTCATTGGGTCGTAATCATTGAGGATTAACTGCTATCTGTTTTTAATTTTTCTTTTTTTTCCTTTTTTTGCTATTTACAGTATTGCACTTAAACTGCACATCATTGCATTTCAGTTTCACTGATGCTTTCTTCATATTTTCAGAATTACAAAATAAGAAAAGAAAAAAGTCCCCTTTATACCCTTTAATCCAACATAATGTCCTTTTGCTGATCACATGACGATATCAAATCCCAACCCTCCCATTTAATTAGTAAAGTAGTATCTGCTTGTAGTGCCATTTGTAAACACCCACATACAAGACCTGAAGTGCAAAGGCCATCTTCACTTCTTTACCCAAGATACAACACAATAAGAAAGAAATAAAGACAGAGAGAGAGAGGGAGAGCACGCTGTGAGGAGAAATGCAAACTAAATCCTGCTGACACATGCCCGTGCAACCGTTTCTGCCCTCAGCAGCAAAGAAAAAAGGAGTTTGTTGCTTTAGTTACAACACGAGTTCATAAGAACGATTGCAATGGAGACCTTTGACTTTTCCTTGTGGGCATGTAGAATGGCAGTGTTAAAACTGTTGTCGAGCGATTGTGTCAGGTATGGATGGAGACCAGTCCCAGAGTGGTCCTCCATAAGAGCTCATGCACTTGGCAGCAGCAGGGAACACAGTGGTTGGAGACAAATATGGCCTTTAAAAAAAACAAAGGAAAAATGTTTTCTTTTATATTTCGAGTGAAAGGTGGGGCGCGGACGGTGTGTGAAGCTGAGAGCCGTTCCAATGCCTCGGTGAGGTGGTGTTTGGGTATGTTCCCCCCCAGAATCAACTCTGCATTGTCAACATGGCGGCAGTCAGCGTCAGCAAGGCTCTGCCTTTGGCCCTGCTGCTGCCTGCCACTTTGCTTTGTTCTAACGTCCTCAGGTCTGACGGGCCCCAGCCTGGCCCTCAGACAGACATCCACATGTGTTTGTACGGTCCTTGGGATGTGATCTGTGCCTGGAGTGGACTGAGCCACTGGCCCCGCAGAAGTCCTGCCTGTTGGGCGAAAAGTAAAAGGTGATTTCATTGGTATTTAATTACCCTTTCACTACAAGTGGTTTGTTTTGGCAGCTGGTTTTGTGACAATTTTCTCGCTCTCTCCTCCTTTTTTATTTTCTTCCTCCACTGTTCTCCCCCCTCCTCTCTCACACACGCTCCCTTTCCCCCCTCTCTGTTATGTGTTCCTCGCTTTCATTCTCACTCAGTGTTTTTGTTTATTTTAGTTTTAGCTGTGAGTGTCACGGCCCTTTCACAGGCTCAGTCTTGTGTGAGAGGCGATTATGGGCATCAGGCGAGCGGAGGGGCAGCCCGGTGGGGTCAGAGTCCCAGAGCCTCGGTGTGTTTTCTTGCCTTGAGTCGCAGGTCGGCGATGCTCGAGTTCTTGCTGTTGCTTTTGGCGGCTGCTGCTACCGCTGCCGCTGCAGAGGCCGAGTCGGCGAGCGATGCGATTGGTAGTCCAAAAGGAGGGGGTGGGAACATCAAGTAGGGAGCGTGAGCAGCCAGGTGAGGGTGCAGGTGAGGGTGGGAGTGGGTGACCCCGTCCAGTTGGAGCTGTGCTTGGACCTGGAGAACAGCGAAATGTTAAAGTCAGTCATCATGTGAATGTGTGTGAGGAGAGCTGAAGATTTAGGTTTCACAGTCTGACACTATTAAATTCACCCTCAAATTTGACCCCCTCAAAGCTGTTGCTTACAGTGTGTTTTCTAAGAAAATAGCAAATGGCTGCATTCTACATTTAAGCCCCTTTTTTCATGTCAGCTATTCTAAAAGTTAATGAATCATACATCGCACTCACACAACACATCCAATTTATTCTCTGAGAATCAAAGTCTTTCCAGGACCCAGAACAGATTTCTTTAATTCAGACTGAGGACTCCGTTATGCCTTTGGAAATATGCAGTCTTGTTATCCTGATTATATATTCAATTGCATAAATAAACAATTTTGCACTAAAAAGACATTCACGTATTTTCGAGTTATAAATATTTATTCAGACATATTCCTGAGTCAAGGGGGGAAAAAAGAAACCATAAGGAGCATAGGATATCAGTTTTCACATTCTTGGCAATTATTTTATAAGAAGTAGGTGAAAATTAAGCATTAGCTTTCTTCTCAGGGAGAGAGCTGAGCCTGTTGCCATTTCTCATGTGTTTCAAACACCGCAGGAAGAAGTGGGAAAACTAAAGAATTTCATGCTTTCTTCTCCAACCAAAACAGAACGATGAAAAAGTTAACGCTTTAACGCAACTAAATATTCTTTTTTTCACATCGGCTCTTTTCAAATTGGCATGAAATGAACGTAAAATGGCTTAAACTGAAGTCGTCAAACGAAAGGGAAAACTACTTTGTACTGAAAAAGCACTGCAATGGCATGCAAACAAAACCTTCTGTAAACAACAAATTTTACACCCTAATTTTTAAGAAGTAATTAAGCATCAGGTAACAAACTGCAGCTGTGACTGGTCATTTCTAATTGTTGGTGCACTGATGTCTCATTAAAATGCAGATGCAAAGGTGGAAAACCAATATGAAAAATGTGGGATGTGGCAGAAATTGATCTACTGCTGACAAACCTGTGGGAAAGGTTTAACACGTTTGCATGTCAGGGTGCATGTGTCCTTTTTTTGTATATAAATTTGTGCGTACGTGGACATATACCTGCAAAATCTTTAGCTTCAAATATCCATATGCATGTGTGCATATGCATACATTTCATATGCATATACAGCATTGTAACCATGGAATGTGTGCATGTCAACTGGCAGTTTCAGGCTCATGCAGCGTGCCTCCCTCAGTATGCAGGCCTCTACCCCTGCTTGTGCAGCTCAATGCCAATATCCATAAGAGCCCACTCCATTCCCCACTTTCATCATCCCTTTTATGTGCTCACGCCTGCCGCACTGCTGGCTTAATTAGGCTGCTGCTTTTCACAAGGGTCAAGCAGACAACACAGCAGTCAGGACGCAAAAGTAGATAGCAGCAGATCAAATGTCTGTCCACCTTTCCTTTCCTCTGCAGTCCAACCTTCTCTACCCAGCCGAGAAGTTAGTCCTTCCCTACCAAAGACTTACAGTCTCTCATCAATAATTCAACATAGTCATAGATGCATGTGAAACAATTCCACTTAATGTGAAAGCATAGACGTCTACAAATTGCTTGATTACTTCCTTGACCTGTTTCTAAAGATACTTCATTTTTAACCCCTGGTTTGAAAATTGCTGAGTAATCTTTTTTTTTTTTAAATGTTATATTTAAAGCTTTGTTAGCTTCTGTAAATATCAAAACAAGGCCTACCTGTTGGAAGGGCATTCGGAGGGCGCCCATATTTACATAGGGTGCTACTCTGCATGCATCAAGGTGACTTCCGCTACCCAGAATGACACCTGGGGAGAAGGGAAAGATGTCTGTCAGACAGCCAGACAGTTGTTGTTATGTGAGATGAGGAGGTCACAATTTTTTTCCACATAAAGTTAAAAAAAAGAACTAGTCAAGAACTAAAATTATAAATATAAAAAAATGAGAGGAGTTAACGTTTACCTTTGTGCATCTGGTTTTCTTGTTTTCGACATTTTGCTCTTCTGTTCTGAAACCAAACCTGCATTTGGGGGGGAGAAAAAAAGCAGAATTATGGAAAAATGCTTGGAGAATTGTGGAAAAAACACAAAAATAAAATGAAATGATACCATTGTCAACAAATGTGACATTTATTTGTATTGGGACAGTTTACACCTGAGCAAATGTGATTCAGGCCAAAAGGTTTTTTAGTAAATGGTTCAAAGGGGGGTTTTTGATCAAATTAGGGCCAAAAATGTTAAAGATAAATTAATTTAAAGTTTCTTTTTTTTTTTAAATTGTGGAAGAAAAAGTAGCCTACAATTTAAAATCGTTTATTATCCAAATTGTAACAGAACATAATGAGATGATTATAGAGGGTTAGAAAAGTTAAGTCTGCATAAAGCCAGAAAAACAGCAGGCCAGCGCTGCAATTATAAAATAATACTGCAATGTGTCGTTTAAAAAAAAAAAGGCTCGTTAACCACCTTCCAATTTGCTGGCTGTCTTTGAAGCTGCAGGCTGCAGGCTACGGCCTATTGTTAATCACCATCAACTTAATTTGCCTCGCTGAATAACATTATCTCCCCTCCCCTTCGACCCCGCGATGATTATCATTTACAGATGCGAAATTAGCGACTGGTCGCGGACCACAAAGGGCGCAGACTGATGATGAGTCAGGATGCCACGGAGCCGTTTCCAGCTGCGTGCAGAGCGACGTGCAGCGCCGCGTCGATAAACTGCCCCATTAGTGACGCACAGGAGAAAAGTGACGTGGAAATACAAATAAAGTGTCGATTGATCCTCCAATAAGTAGCCTATAAATTTGGGTTTAAAGCAGCATCACAGTATGTAATTCTACATATTTATTATGATCAAACTTTATTGTATAAATTGATGCTATTTTAGTTGCGATCAGCTCTGCAGCAATAAATGAGGTTGGAAAAGGGTGTTTATGACATTCCCAGGTGATTTTTGCATAGATGCACAGTAATCCCTCAGATAAATCAAGGCTAATATTAGACGGGCCTGAGATCAATTCCAATTACGTGCCAGTATGTTAAGCAAAGTGAACTACACTGGTTCAGACAGTTATTTCTTCATTAAGGACCACTCAATGATGCGCTTCACAAATACCCTAATCTCATTTCCTTTTTGATTTTTTATTAGAGACAGTGAATAATGACATTTAATTTAGCAGCGCGCCAGAAACCCAAAGATATTAGTCCTAACTGAATTACTGCCTGCTCCTCACCAAGCTCTCATAACTTTCAATTAGATTCATTGACAGCTGCTCGGAGCGCAGGTTCACAGCCTGCAACAATCCTGCTACAATGTACTCGCATGCAACTGGAGAAAACGTGTCCCCGAAACCTGCAAAGGCTCAAAAAAATATTGTAGACTATCTACCAATAGGGTTGATCAGAGGAAACGCACGCACTGAGGCTGGTTAGATTTTAAACGCTACGTTTTACATCATAAATGACTCTAATAAACACACTTTATTAGCTGCATGTGATCGCATTGGTGTCCCCCGATTATACTGTTAACCAAGTCCGACAATGCTCAACTCAAAATGGTAGTGCTGCGTTCATAAAGCTCTATGATGGGGCTTATTCATCGGATTAGATATATCTGAACAGCAGCAGACTTGGCCCACAATTGAATTATTTCTAATCTGTTTTTATGGGGACACTATATCAAGCCAGTGGCAGATATTACAAAGAAAATGAGGAGGGATACGAGTTGACATAAGAGTGCGTCCCCTGAAGCAGCCATTCAGGCTCTTCATTCATTTTAATCATTCTTGGAGTTCTTTTTTCTCTCTCTCTCTCTCTCTCCCTCAAGGCTGCTGGGATCGTAGTTTGCAGACTCTAGGCCTACCGCTGCGAGTTCACAAGGTTTT
>JBAMIG010000013.1:6494497-6514746 GCA_037177335.1 Kiunga ballochi | reverse complement strand
TATATACACATATATATATGTTTGACCGTGACACAGAAAAAGGACCACAAAAAGCAGATGTTCTTGTAATTGTCCTCAGATCAGTTGACAACTGTTGCTGTCAAAGCACTGTGAATAAATGCTGTGTCCTTTTAAGAATTTCAGACATCATGGTCTCCTCTGTCTACTGCTTCTACAGCTGACAGTCGGCAGTGATGGAATACTGTGAGTAACATAATAACGGCCAGCTCCAAATGCAACGCTTGGCACAACCCCTCTCACAGGTGAAGAGAGATGAGGGGTCAGAGCAGCTACATATTTGAAGGCTGCCGCTCACTGATGAGCGCCAACCTCTCCATTATTCACAGCACTTGCCACCATCCATGGCCCCACTTTATGGTCTGACAGTGCCAAACACAGCTGCCGTAATTGCATCTGATTGAGTCGTGCCAACAGTCCCATTTGATACGGACCCAGACTGAGACCTCTCACTCAGCTCCCTGGAGGTCAAGGGGTCGACTGATGCAGACAGGCACACACAAACCATCCCCAGAGCATGGCCGGGTGACGTGGAGATGAGAAAATGGATGCAAGCAGTCAGTCTGATGGAGGGGTGAGAAGAGACAGTGGATCATAAGGTTGGAGAGGGCAAGAGTGATTGATTGGATACATCGCCAGGTACCTATTTTAGGTTTTAATCAACCCTCTTAACACCTCACACATACGCACCACATGCAGTAAGCGATATGCACAGACAAGTTGTAAGTAAGGCATGAATGGCATAGCAGAAGCAGAAAAAAATAGATTACTCTGAGCTGTGAGAAAACTCTTTATATGACAAGTGAAACAAAAGGAAATTCTTTTACAACAATATATGTTCATGTTGCAAGTAAGCTCTATCCTGGTGCACCACAGCCAGACTTCGGACAGTGTGGCATATACTGGTTAAATTTAAACTGTATTTATATATAAACCGGAGGTTCATTCTGAGACACAAACTTTTTTTGTGCAATTTCAACAAATTATTTACATATTTGGTCCAAAAAAGTATAAATTTTTAGTTATCACTGCTCTGTTCTTCATTTAGATATTTAAAGTTTTCCCTGTAAATTATACACCGGAGAGAGAAACAAACATTACTCAGAGGAATAAGTTGGACATATTTTGCTTTTATAGGGTCAAGTGCGGCGTTGACCTCAGTACAAGCATTAGCATGCTCACACTAAAAATGCCCCCCTGCCATAATTCAAAAGATTTGGTAGGTGATGGGGCTGTTTCATCATGTAACATGGGGTTTTGATCATTTGGAAAATAAATGTTAACAATGCAATGAACACAAAGAAATTGTCTGCACCAATAATGACAATGGTAGCAGAACGTGAGTGGATAAATATACAATAATAGCAGTGCTGCATATCTCTAATCTGTGTATCTTTTAGCAACACTCAGTTGCTCAGTCACATTCTACTTCAATGTGTACCGTATGCATGAAGGATTTTGCATATTGGAATGAGCACTGCACAATTTCTCAATGCGTCCAAATATTTGACTGGTGTCAAATATGTGGATTTTTTTATGTGGCTGCTTGACAGATATTTTCAGTTTGCACACATAGAAAGATATGAGTCTTAAAGGAGACCCCAAACCTTTAACAGATACAGTGAGATGTGGAGATTATTATTCATTGGCTCATGGTTTAGGATTACTTTCTCCTTTTCGGAACATGGAAAAGTAGTCATATGTCTTCCAGGATGGCAATACCGACAACTCTGAATTGTAAATATTAAATAGTGCATGACAAACGTCTAAATTGTTTGGATTGTATGAGAAAATGCATCATAGAACAAAGTTTTTGTACAAAACAACACCTCAAAATCCATAGTGATGTCACATTTTCATCTTTTGTATGCATTTTTTAATGCATTAAATAGTTCTGTTTGTGTCGAAGCAGGGAGATATCTAAAACATGTGGTGCATGAGTACACATAAAGCCATGCATACACAATAACCTCTTAAAACAGATAAAATCTAGTTTTTATTAATAATGTGATGTGAGAATGTGCACATTTTATTCACTCCTCAGACCATCCAAACACATGTAGAGCATGTGTTGTACATTTATAGCACGTGTTAAACTCCAGTCCTCGAGGGCCAGTATCCAGCAGGTTTAGCTGTTTTTCATGTACTAACACACCTGATGCAAATCAGATGGATCCAACAAATTCTTGTCAACCTTTTCTATAATTTCCATCAGCTGTGTTGGAGTATGGAGCTGTGCTGGATACCAGTCCTGGAGTGTGACACCCCTGATTTAGAGCAATAAAAGACTTTTATTAAAGCAGAAGCAGTGAGATAATTTATTATAAAAACAAAAGAGCGTCACTGAGATTGCTGTTCACCAGGTGGCTGCTCTGACACAGAAGTTCTGTTTAATATATCAACAAAAGAAGAATATTTGTATTTACTGATCCTTACAAAACTGGATAAATGGTTTGTTTGGTGATTCTTTAAAAGGTCAGTTCTTCTTGAGCTGTGTATGAAACTTGCTTTGCTGCGTCTTTACTTGAGTTGATGCACGTTTTTGCACATCATTTGTAATCTTAACATTTCTAATTCACCTTTTTAGGGTCGTTTGCTCTAAACTTACACTGTTACTTATAATGAGACCTCAGACTGATTTCTTTTTTGCTTATTATCAGTAATGTAAAAAAAAACTTTATTCCCTGTCATGTTTATTCAGTTGTGGTGCAATAAATGTTTTGTATTCAAGTATTAATTAGGAGGGTGTTGACATGAAAGAAACAAATGGAAATTAGGTTGCATTAGGAACTTTGCTATGAATAATATATATAAAAGAATAAGATATGTACACATGACTTTGCAAAATTGGTCAAAAGAGGGTGTATGAGCTCAGCAAATCAGTATAATTTGAATTTTGAATGTGTTGTAAAAAGATTATTAAAAGCTTTATTTAAAGATTTAATGATTTAATTTGCGATGCCGCCATTTTAATAAAGATCAAATATTTTAAAGAGGTTTTAATCATAAGTCCTGGTCATAATACAAGCTGTAGCTCTTTTATTGTCAAAATAACACCATTTACAACTTTATCCCCATATTAAATAGTAACTTCTAATTATTTGTTTTTCATAGGCTTGTATGATAACAAGTAATCCTAGAAGCAAAGAGGTAATATAATAGTAAAGACTTACATGGGGTCATCATAGCCTTTGTTTAAATCATTTATTGTGTGACTTTACTAGATCAGATTGCTTCTTTCTTATAGTCTGAATAGAGTTTAAACATTAAAGCTTTGACTGTCATACAATTACGTGAACTTGTTTTGTAGATATTAGATGCAAATATAATAAGGAGCTTTTTGTTCTTTTTAAATCAATGGAGTAAATGTGCGGCGGCCTAGCTTTTATTGCAGTTCTTTTACACAAAGAAACCCTCCTACGCAAATACAAACTTCATCCACTGATACATCAGGAGGCAGGTTGGACACATCTTAGTATATATCTTTATCCAAACTGAGTTGTATTACCATAATTGTCAGCTTATCCTGTATCTTGTCTCTTAAACATCGTTTTGGTTGTATTTTTAGATCTTCGGCCTGCTTGAGATTCAGCACCGCTAATTAAATGGACAGAGATGTTCTTCCATGCCAAATAAACTGATGCAGTTTCTCAGGAACTCTGGGAAAAAGACTGTCAGATGAACCTAAACACTCACACAAACACACACAACCACGCCTGACTGAAAGCAAATGATCCTGCCAGGAGGAGATGCAGAATCTGTCCTGATTACTGCGGTTGTCACAGACTGACCAGTGAAGTTGTGAGGAAGCTTAAAAGGGTGATTACTGAAACGATAAAAAAAAAGTTTACCTGTCTGCTAAATAAAGACATAGAGAGAAAGCAAGAGGAATGGAATGTGTTTGTAATTGAGTGTGTTTGTGTGTGTGTTTCTATGTAAGTGTATGTGAGACCAAGAGAGTCAGCAAGATAATGACCTGGATGATTGATAATCAATGGCCTTCTTCTCCTCTTGTCTTGTGTTTCTGTTCTGGGGTTGTGTTTTAATGTCGCTCCTATGCTCACTGACCTCATTAAAGGATCTGGTTACACTCAAACAGCTTTTTAATTTAGCCTAATGATTTTTTGCATAATAGATCAGATACTCAGTAAGCCCCAGGGACCAGCCCTTTTCTTCAAGGTGCCTTTATAGTCAGATGTGCTGAGATGTGCTGAGATTTGGGACGTTGTTATTGTGCTATATGGGTTTTTGTTTTATGCTGGTTTTCCTTAGCTGGTCAGCTTTTCAATAAGCATATTTGCTGCAATTGTCTGCAAGCATATGATTAAAAGACTTTGCCTCTTGCGTCCTCATACTTTATATACTAATATATATACACATATATATATATATACACCTTCCCTGTGACTACCTGTGAATTGAATGGAGCTGTATAGAAAATAAATTGCATATAATAATGTTTTTCACTATGCTATCCAGGATTTTACCTGGGAAGTTCCTAGACAATATCTGAAATAGTAACACATAGATGTCTGTTATTCTCTTATAATTAAAATATTTCCAGGAGATTTACTCACACTCGTATTGACCTTACCACAAAGCCTCTTTCTAGAGATAAGTTGAACAAAACCTACCTCCTACCAGGCTACGTTTGCAGTACATGTTTCTGTCACAACATATCTAAATGAGCCTTTTTGGAACAGAAAATCAGCACTGTGATGGACTGGCAACCTGTCCAAGCTGTATCCCACCTGTCCCCGATGTCAGCTGGGATTGGCTCAAGCATCCCAGCGACCTTGTTCAGGGAATAAGCAGTAGATAATGGATGGCTGTATAGATTCTTTCTCTATGGGAGTTTATTGTTGTTTTGTTTTTAACTAAGGTGGGTAAATTATTCAGTTAGGGAGGATTAAAACTTTGCTTTGATGGATAATTTGGTTTATTTGTTTTGTTTTGTTTTTTGGGTTTTGTTTATTTTTTAATTAAATATTTAACGTAAAAACCAATCAAACTTTTATTAAGGACAAACCAATTGGTCTTTTTAGCAGTAACTGAAATTATCATGCATTTGGTGATGCAGTAAAGGAGAAAAAAAACTCACAAACAACTACACTACATCATCAGAAACCAAATTATGCAGAGTAGTCAATCTCAACTTCATATAAATTTTCCATTGAGGTGTCCTGGGAACTTAAAGTATGCAGAGTTCATAGTTGCCTTGTATGCACAATGAATGAACTGTCATACTCAAAACCCAAGTGATGAATGAAACTCACAATCAAATTCCCACAACTGTCTTGAGAATGCTCCATCCACTCCATATACATTTGTATGCAATGGCAATCTGAGTGGAGACACTATCACCAACATATTCCCTTTACACAATCACAGCTTAGCCAAACCCACAACCAGAAACACACAGTAGCAGTGAATATGAGGGGATGCGGCAGGCTCTGTCCCTGATCAGCAGTCACCCAGGCCCCTTCGTCTCGACATGATCACTGCCTGTCATTAGTCAGTTTCGCTGTAAATTATTTAACCATGCACATGTTTTGGAACTGTCTAAACACAGCAGACACAACGCCATGCAAAGTGCTTTCATGCGCCGAGCGACGCTCTGACACACTCAGAAAATCGGACTCTTGGAAATGAATGAATAAGTAAGGCAGGAAATAAATAAATAAGCGAAACAAACAAAAAACAAGCTTGGGTGGCATGGGGAGGGGGGTGATGGAGTAATTTAGCACTCTACTTCAATCCCAGTCAAATTAAAAGGGAATGTTAATGTACGTGTTTCTCAGCATTGATGTGCTCTCTTGCTCTCCTTCTCTGTGATAGCTGAAATGGTAGATGCAATATGCCTGACAATCTATTCCCACACTGGGCTCACTGCCACTCAAAGTAGCCTACAGCTACACAACTATTGGACAAGCATTTGTGGGGAGCTTTCAAGTCGGCATAAATTGGAAGAATTCTTTATTGTATCCTCGCTTTTATGAGAATTGCATGTAAGAATACCTATGCCTATATAAATTTGAGGATTGTTTGTGTTTTTCAGTGTGAATCTGTGTATTTGCATGCTTGCTCATGTGTTTATGAGTGTCTGCATAGTGTATGCATGTTCAGTGTGAGTGTCAGAACTCCAGGGTCTTGTAATGAGCTCTGAGCGAGTGCTCAACAAGGACATTCCCCACCGCTGAGCATTGTGAGGCCTCGGCAGCCAGAACTTAAGACAACATCGTGCACAAAGTGGGTAAACAGTGTTTGACATGTTTTCAATATGGTTACATTAGAACAAGCTGCGTTTGATTGAAAAGCTAATATTCAAGCCATGCAAATCATCAATCATGGGAAAAGGCCTATTAATTATTCAATAAAACAGTCTAATTCAAGAATCAATGTAGAGAAGTGGAGGGAGAGATGAGCAGGCTCCCAGCAGAGAGGTAGAGAGTGAGAGAGCGGGTAATATAAAGGAATAGGGAATTACCCCTCTCTCTGTGAGCTGTGGCCCATCTCGTCCCAAGCTGTCAAAAACAACTGCAGCTCCTCCGTTTCATCTCACCAAGTTTAAAGACGACTTTGGAAACACTTTATTTTCCTCGCGAAACTCGTTAGGTCTTTGTTACTCATTAGTTCAGCTTCTTCTCTCCATCTCTGTCTCTGTTACTCCTCCTCTATAGCTCCCCCCTTTTCCATATTATTCCTTTCTTTTTCTTTTTTCTAAGAAGTCATCGTTAGGGCTCTTACGACCGCCTGGCTCGGGCGTTTTGAAGTTTGGCATTGTGGACTCTGATCTCTGGCAATTACAACTGGGCCAAATCTCTTCCTTGGGAATTCATTATTTACGTTCAATTAAACAAATTCATCAGCAGTCTCCTCGGTAGAATTCGGGGCGTGTTAGTGCTCGGCTGTAATGAAGTCTGGGCGCAGACCAGCTCAATCAGCTCTAATACAAAGACTTGTACTGTCTCCTGTAGCCAAGCCCCCCGGCCCCCCAGTACCTCAAAGGTGTTTCCACAGGCTTCATTACCCACTGGGGACTTCTAAAGTCCAACAGTACCCCACATCAAAGATCATTAGTATCTATTATTAATGAATTAATACCCAATATGTTTGACAGACCCCGGCTATCGTTAAAAGTTCTGGACCAAGAGTTAACTTCATTCAAGCTCATTTCGGTGGCAGTATCTGAACTTTTTACTGTTAATTTGGAGAAAACTGAGTCTTAGCAACGCTTGCAGTTCCAGAACTGTAAACTTCTGTCCTCTAACACTCATAAAGTTCATGAGGTGTCCATGAGGCGTTAAAAGCCCTTCAGCCGCACAGCAACAGCTGACCTATCTGATAACAACTGCAGTACAGGGACAGAAGAAAAGTCAATAGAGTGGTTGTGGGGGACACTGGAGGAACAGTGAGCTGAGAAATACTTCTGTGTGACCACACAGGAGTTTCTATATCAGAGCTTAAGGGAGGGAGGGAGGGAGGGGGGGGATAGGTTTAAGATACTGATGAATGCAAACTTCAGTTCCTGTAAAAAACACTTCAGGGAAAGTTTCATCTAGTAATTGCTAGCATCAACAAAACTTGAAGCAAGCATTTGATCCATCTATTGTGTGTGTTTGTGTGGCATTTTATTGAACAGTTAAATTGTAGCTTTTTAGAAAATACCGTGTTATACTTTTTTAAAATATAAAAAGCTTTGTTGTTAAAAATTTTTAATTATCGTCTCAAATAGTTTCCAGTCGGTTCTGTTTTTAATACTTCAGAGTAACTTTGGCAAAAGAATTGTTGTGTACATCTTGTCCCTTTCTGTCCCACCAAGTTGTGGGAAATCCTTGCATTTTTTTACATCATAAAAACAAACATTCACTCATGATGTAACTAAAGAACTTAAAGATTGTGAAATTGAAGAAAAAAATACGATTCGCTTATTTTACAGATTTGACTTAAGTATCAACTGATGAAGCACAAATACCAACTTAGTCTTAAGCACATGTTGCAAATCTTTCATAGTAAAGCTACTCATAATCCAGATACCAGAAACAAGGATGCTATTTCACATTTATTTAAAGTGAGGATACATCTAATCTCAACATTTTGAGACACTAAGAAACATAGACCTACAAGGTGGGATGCCCCAGGCAGAACAATGTGGAATAGAGGTATGCAAAGCACTCTATAAAAAGCAATGGGACTGTGCAGCTTGCTATAATCCTGTCAGCAACTTCAATTGTGATTATTAAAAATAAGAGCAGTAATACTGATATTCCTGTGCATTTCTTTTTACCACAGTCACCCATCTGGAAATGCTAACAAGTTAGCCCTTTAATAGACATCAACTAAGTCCATGCTTGGATATTGGCAAAGTGGGAGTGGAATATGTTGCAGAGTATTTACCCTAGAAACCTAAGTGAGTCTTCAGTGACGTTATGATGTTTACGAGTTTAAAACCACTGTTTATTTTCTTTTAATTCTCTATTGGTATGAATATTAAAACTGGTTGAGATTTGACAACATAAAGGACTGGTTTGATTTAGGAAAAGACAGCAGTTTTTCCTCAATCTTCAACTATAATAATATTAATATATAATAATAAATAATAATAATAATAATCATCAAAGATTTTCAGGAGAAAGTCCTGACAATTTGGTTCAGACTATTTTCTCAGTTGCTGTTATACACAATCACAATACGGTATGAAACTTTCTCCTGAAGATGCCTTCTCCCTTCTAAAAATGCCAGAGACGAGTAGTGGTTAACAGGTGTCTAAAGTACAAAGGAGGCTGTGCACAATGCATATATCCTATCAAAATAATGTTTTTTTTTTACAGTACACTGATAACAGCAAACGAGGCTTCTTATAATGTTGATATGAGAACTGTATGTACCTTTAAGTATCCATAATAGCAGGGAGCTGAAAACAGTTCAGAAATGGACAAACATTTACCATCTCACACACACACACACACACACACACACAGTCCCAGCAAATAGTCTGGATCATATGCTGACACATTCATATACTGTCTCATACATACATTGCAGAGATTTCTCAAAGGGACCAGGAGGTAAATCTGAAGAAATCCAAAATTAAATGTTTTCATTTCACCAGTCAACATCCACTCTGAAGTGAGAACAAGGTCCCTCACAACCAGTTCCCATATGCTGTAATTATATGTAAGTGTTGATGCAGAAACATAAATTGGAACAATCCACTTCATCCACTTCATAGGACTGCATAGCCTCTTATAGCATTTACTCCTAATGGGATGGATAATAATGTACAAAAAGATCATAATGACTATTTACTACAGTGAAATCCAAAGAAAGTTTAAATGCAACTTTAAACCCAATCCTGAGCCCTCAAATATCACTTTGAAGATAAATCTTTGTTAGTAACTTGTCTCAAACCAACTCTCACAAGCTTAAAAGTTTTTTAAGCCATAAACACCATCAATCTACACAAACAACTCTCAGAACAAAGCGGCTTTTTTATTTCTGAATGACAAAAGTTTATCAGTAAGAATCAACTATTTACTCAGGTAAGACGCGTACACGCATTTCAGACAGAATCTCTCTCATTGCAAGGAACTAACAGAGTCACAGACATGAGAGAATCACAGAAAACATGAATACACTCCACAAAATTGTCCCCTTTCCCCTCGCTACCTCACAGTTACACACACACCAGTAGGGATCATGAAACGCAACACCAAGGGCCCTCTCTGTGCATGTTAAACAATACTCTGACTGTCAACAATCAGGCATAAATTAGCAGCCGTGGCCTCTACTGTATTTATTCTGGTAATTACCTCCCAGGAGGGCACACACGTACACATTAGCAGACACCACAGCGTGGCACAACACACTCGCAGTGCAGAAGCTCGTCGCCTCAGTGTGTGTGAGGGAGGGAGTGAGGTGTCTTCAGACATCCCATCAACACACCGCATGGGTGTGTGAGAGTGTGCGCAGAAACATATGTGCGCAAAAAGAGGACTTATTTGTCTCTTTGATTGTGTGTGAAAGCTTTAAGCCATATAAATCAGTGAGCTGATAAAAGCTCATCATTCCCTTCCATTAGGGGACAGCAACCTCTGAGACAGATAGTGACTGATTGATTGACAGTTCTGAAAAGATTACAGATTCAGATATCAGAGTTCAATATAAACTGACAAAGAAGAGTGAAACAGCGAGACGGTAAAAGAGGCAGAGAGAAACGGGAAGGAGGAGGAAAAGAGACACGAGAGTAAGGGAGGGAGACAGAGAGAGACGGGGACACAGGCAATGACAGCCACATGAAATCTCATCTCCATTTTTGACAATGGGGGAACCATCTGAAGAGCAGAGAACAGAGGGAGGAATTTAACTGCTTTCATCTTGTCATAATTATCTCCAAGAAGCCACATGAAAGGAAAAATCTGTGTTTTTTGTTTATAAATTAGAGAACAAGGACATTTTCTGTGACAACTTTGATGGCATTTTTCCTCTGTGCATGGTTGAATAGTCCTGAGCTAATGATCCCTTCTCTACTTAAAGGGGAGGAAAAAAAAGCAATGATGAAAATTGCAATAAAAACTACACTAAATACAATTTAGCAAATGAACGGAGAACTGAAGTGTCATCATTATCAAAACCGCTGTATATCTGCGAATACATAAACATTTCCCCACTCCTTCGCAGAACTGTCCAGCAGCACAAACACACAAGTTCAGTCCATCTGGAGAGGGATGTGATCGCATCCAGCAGGGGTTTTTTCTGAGGTTCAAAATGGAGGCTGAGGCCAATGGCAACAGCGATCAATAATTCTCTTCAAGACAAGCAGGAGCACTCTGGGTATCCATCAATCTCCATCCACAGACAGGACGTTAGCCGCAAACTAGAAATAATAACTGCATGGGTGAGTAGTTTCCTCCCTGCTGTAACAGTTCTTCATTGTACACATAACTTCACCAACAAACAATAAAAAGCTCTTTTTTCCTGTGAGTCTTCCTGTATTCAAGCTCTTTGTAGGGATCATCATCTTTGTTTCTAATCAGAGGACATTATTTTAAGTTAATTTTCATTTTTCTTTAGTCCATCAAGTCTTCTTAAAACTGAGCAAATCAGTGTTCAGACTTTCTGAAGGTAAAAAAAACATTTGGCTCTGTTGTCTTTTTTTCTAGCTTCTGAATGAGGTCACGCTCGAAAAAGTCTGAACAGCAATGCTCTATTTTTAATGTTCCCTTAATTAAATCCTGCATTGTTTACATTCATCTTACTTGCTAGAAGTCTATGCTTTCCCTGCGTTTTGTATGTGTTTCCAAATTCTGTGTAGAAGAAAACACTAAAATGGTGCAAGTGCATATCCCATAGTTGTAATAAAAAAGCTTTACAGTTTAATGAATCTCCAGATGCATCAACCACCCATCCATCCATCTATATGCATTTAATGCTGGGTATACCCTGGATGGGTCACCAGAACATCAGAAGACCTGCAAGGAGAGATAAATAATTATTTTAGAAAATAGGGAGTCTGTGTGTTAACTGTGTAGGATGTTTTTAAACATTACATTAGTCTCATTGTTTCTTATCTCTAAGACAAATGTATGCACATACATAACATCAATACACACACACTCTATATACTTGTTTCTTTAAAAACATATAAATATGTATTAATATGAATGTAGGTTAGCTGGGTTTTCTTTACTCCTCCTGACATGAGATTTTTGTCTCGCTGTATTAGTCCTGTGATGCTCCAGCACCGGGCCTATACCCTGTCTCTAGCCAGTACAAACAGCTGGGATTGGATAACCCTTCTTGATATTTAGCAAATAAGAAGTTAAAATAAAACAATGTTTGAATGAAATAATACAGTAAAATTTCTATGGATTCTGGATATTTTATTGTACATTTTTCTTTTTATTATTAGCAGAAAATTTTCAGTAAACTTTCTTTTCTTTTCAGAATATAAATGCATCTTCAGTTTTCTCTGAATATCCTTCCTCCTAAGTACAACATGTTACATTAAAACATTATCTACAAAGCTCTCACTCAACACAAACAGAAATGGGAGGATGGCCAATACAAGCCAATGCTAAACTCTAAACATACCTGTTATCTATCATTTAAATCCCCCTGTTTTTTTCACCAATTTCCAGCATTAAAGATTAAAAATAAGTAATGTTGTTCTGTTATAACTGAAACATTGTAAAATATGCAATAGGTTATAGATCTGAAAAGCAAAGACTAATGTGGTCAAAAAGAATCTAACATATAAACTCGACATAAACAGGCAAACCAGATCTAATGCTTATTAAAAGAGTGTTTATTTCTCTTTCTGTGATCTTAACCTTTGACAATTAGAACAAAACCAAGCTGAGATTCGTTCTGAGGGAGTCAAAGTGTGTGCAGTGCAATAATGTAAAGATAGACCTCACAAGGAGGAACCAAACTGAGCCATACGTCCTCACTCTGCACATAAGGCAGCAAAACATCTGGTCATCTATCAATGCCTTGTTATACAGAGAGAAGAGTCAGGAGGAAGGTAGCATATTGCAGCAACATAAAGAACTGAAGATAAACAAATATTTTGTATATGGATGTTGCAGTCTCATGTGAAACATGATTTTATTAATCCTCTCCATCTTGTCCCTCTCTGTCCCAGCCATCTCCAGCCATCTGTGGTCTCCTCACCTTTGACCTTTGGCAGAGGCTAACAGGTCAGGCATCTCAGGTTTTCTATTGTTTCAGATAAGCAGAGCGCGTCTGTCTCATTCTCCGTAGCACAGATACATGCATATGCAGAAACATGAGCAGCTTCGTCATAAACCTATCTATTCATACTAAATCAACCATTAGATTTCTTTATTCTGACCATGGCTTGCAGAGTGCAAAGGAAACTATCTGGAGACATCGTGCAACATGTAAATCTCTGCACAAAAGGGAGAGCAAGAGCATTAAATCTGTGGATGTTACAGAGCAAAAACAACTCAGAAAAACACCCCAAAAGTTTTCTATGGAAATTATGCACCATAAACAAGTAGCTACATATCCATCAAGGTTTTCGTCTTCACGTGGTGGTCATTCACATTTTGTGTCTTCATCACCTCTTTGCTGCCTTTCGTTTTTACCCTTAATTGCAGTTTATGGAGACAGAGCAATGATTTGTGAAGCAGGGCGTGTTTTTCTTTTGCCCATGTGAATGTGAATCCTAAGCAGGCCAATCGCCAGCTCTATTGCTCCATCTCTCTGCAGGCTGAATCTTAATGGCTGGATGGAGAGAAGGAGCGGGGGGGGAGAGAGAGCCTGACAGCGGGGCTTGACATGGGCATTAAATCATGCCCCGAGGAATCCTCCATCCACAGGCTCCTGACAGCCGCGCTGTCATCACGGCCAGGCCACTTCCTATGCCTCTTGACAACACTGGAGCAGAATTAGTCAGAGCATCAGATGTAAATTGGTGCTGTTCAAGGATGATAATGAGCACCAAGATACATGTCGGTGTCACTGACGGGACGCCATCATGATTGGCTGTCCCTCACACCGCGCTCCATTAGGTCTAATGGTATTCAGGCCAGGTATGGGCGTAAGGCAGGAGCAGGGGGAGCAGGGATGGACAGGGAGAAAGTTTTCCACTGTGAACTGTTTTTTTTTTTTCCATTTGTGCGTGTTGTCTTTCTTAGAGATCCTGTGAGCTAGAAAGAGGACATTCACGCTAGGTCCAGGCAGCATCCACATTCATCTGGGCTCTTCTTTTACATGTTGTGCCAAGCAAACACCTGTACTCTCTGTCACGCTTACTACGTTGCATAACAGCATTTAAAACATAAAAAAATAAATCCACTTCATCATGTACACTGTTTTTATTTGTCCATCATGTAGCCACATGCAATGCCATTAAGCATTTCTTCAAGAACAGTCCTATCCCAGTGTGAACTCAAGCCACCCGCACATCAAGTCAGTTCCATGTTTTTCAGGCTCCTCTGCAAAACACTTGGCTCTCAGTGCTCTCTATGCATGCAGTGTGTACAGTTTGCAAACATAATACAGTAATATTTGCCAGAGTGCCATTTTCCCTGCCCATGCTGAGGATGAGCCAGCTAAACCTGCCCCAGATGCATACATTTCCCATAATGAGGCAGGTGGCCTCGACAGACGGCTCGGTCGTGTGGGTGACATCGTGCACACCGCAGCTCTGGGCATCTGACTGACAGATAGTGCCAGTCTCATCCCTCCTCTGCTTTCTCTCGCTTCATCTCTTTCTTGCCATTCCTTGGCTTGCACTCTCTCTCTCTCACTTTCCTTGTTCATTTTCTTAGTTTGTGCAAGTTTGTGTGCACGTGCATGTATGCTTGTTTCTCCTGCTTTGTTTCACAATGGGGTTTTGGTAAATTCCTCTGCTCCACTGCAATTTCAAATGAAGATAGCTGAAGGTCATTAATTGAACTGCCGCTGCTGTAACAGGGTAAAACTCAGTGTAATTAAGAGTGAATAAATAATTGATTATGTATATTTTCCTGTAATTGGCTCCTCGTTACCCCTCTACATGCTGAATGCTAATTGATGCTGGGAGTTAATTATCATTTCACTATGAAGTTAGCAGTATATCCAGAGAGATGTTGAAGATGAAACACCAAGGTCCCATCATGGCTATTTCTATAATCGCCAAGGTCACCCCCTCCATTTCTTCCATTTCCAAAATACTACTTGTTTTGAAAAAAGAGGAGTGGTCAGAACACAGAGTGATACAAAATGCCCTGCTAGCCATCTAATTGAGAGTATTTAGAAAACTAGCATAGGAAGTGGTAAATGGCACGGATTAAGCCAGAGGCCTGAAGCAAGAGGATCTATTAACAAGGATTCCCCAAGGCCTAACTAAAGACTTAAGATTAAGACTGCAATCTGAATGTAAGTCTAGCATTAGAAGCTGCCGGCTGATTAAGTAAAATCACATCTTCATCTTCAGATAAAGTACTTGAAGCAATACACAATTAGTAATATTAAACTGTGAAAGTGAAGAGTTTCCGAAGCAGTTAGGAGCTATTCAGTCTATTGGTGCAGAAATAACGCTGTGGTGTGAGATGTCTATTGATGTTACTGTAATTTGCAATTAAATAAATGATCAACACCATACACGTGGCTTTTTCTGTCTTTGTGTGTCTTGAAAAGAATTTTTAAAATTCCAACTTCCAACAGTGAACATCTCATGATTGTGCAATAATTTGTAGGGAAGTATTAGTTCAGTCATTTTACATAAAATGTAAAACAGTAAATAAATAATGGCATGTTTTGAGAGCAGATTTAGGAGCACATGGAAAATGAGAAAAAGCCAAAACTGACCTACACTACCAGTCAAAAGTTTGGACACACTTTCCCATTAAATCCAATAGGTGGGTGTGTCCAAACTTTTGTCTAGAATTGTGCATCCCAGACTCCCCATATCAGAATCCCCAATGCTCAATTGGGTCCACCCTGCAATCTGCAGGACCCAACTGATAAATAGTCAATGAGCGCAGTGTTCACGTACAACTCTGGCACCTATTCACAGATAGTTTTGATATATATATATATATATATATATCAAAAGCAGACCTTTTAATAAAAAAAAACTATATTTCCATTAAATAGAATCAAATCAGTCCAATTGTTTCAGCTGCATTAGTTGAAGTACATAACCAATATTGTTCCACCTTTTATATAAATACAAATCATTGTTGCCAACAATTATTGCCAACTGCTTTTTATAATATTGCAAAAATTTACTTTACTCAAAAGTACCTTCCTCCATTTTGAAAAGCAGAAAAAATTCACAATAGTGTAAATATTTAGTTGCCATCTAGTGTTTATTATTATTTACCACTTTCGATTACCAGCTCCTGTCCATTAAGGCTTGAGTTTAATAGAACTGGAGCACCAGTTTATGCTATAGATATAGAGTAGTAGTAAATCTAGCTGAAAGTATTTTAACTGCCACGGTGGATTTGTTGAATCCACCAGAAAATGGGGTTGGATTTTTCAGAGGATCAGAAAAACTTTTTGGGTTTGTTACCTAAACTTGTGCGAGATGCATCACGTGTCAAAAAGTTATGCAATGCAGAAAACCAACCTGAGGTGCCTCAGAATAGCAATCCAGCTCAGCACGCGTTGTTCCTTATATGCAAAATTACGTTTATCTCAATTATCTTTATTTTTTTAATCCCCAAAATCCATCTTTTCATTTTTTTTACATCAAATTGTACCATTTAAACCATCATTTTAACCAAGGTATGTCAAAAGTATGTCAGTACGACAAGAGTGGCAATGCTGATTATTAGAGACTGGCTGAAATAACACCACAACCATAAACCTTACTGTAAACATTAAATTATTATAGTCATTATGATTTGAATAGGACATTCAAACAAGTAAAAGGAGCCAAAGAACCAAATTAAAATGATCAAAACTGTGAAATAACTTTCAGAAGTACTGCCATCACATTGATTAGTAATGAATTTAACCCATAACAAAATAACAACTTGCAGGAAAGATGTTTTGGCCTATTTCAAGAAAGACTTTAAACATTAGTTGTGGTTGGCCCTGTGATGGACTGCCAACCTGTCCAGGGTATACCCTGCCTCTTGCCCAAATGGCCGCTGGGATAGGTTCCAGCTACCTGCCACCCTGAAATGGTTAAGAAAACGATGTGTGAAAAGAAATCCACAGGAGCTACATGAAAACCTAGCATTTGCATTAAACTTTAAGACACTTCTTATTTTGCTTCATGTTTTATAGCAGATACTTTTTTATTTAAGTTTCAAAAGCTATGATATCAGTCGAAAAACTTGTAGCATAACAAAATACACAGTTATGGTTGGGCTTTTTCCCTTAAACTGAACAAAGTCAGCATTATAATTTTTAATAGATAAAAGAAAAAAAGAAATACATGGGGCCTACTAGCATCATAAGCTTTTATATGTTTTTTTCTAGTATAAATACTAACATACTTGAGTATTAGAAAGTAAGAGAGTAAGAAAGCTGAAGATCCAGTCATCTAATGAGTTGCTAGCTCAGTCAGGAACACAGACAACCATCTCCCTATGTGTCAGGCTTCCTTAATATGGTCGTGAAGTGTCCAACAGTGAACTGTGAAAACCAGAGACTTCACTTCTTTTCACTCTGTTGCCTCAAAGAGCGTCTGCTCTCTGTCCGTTTTGTCGACTGGGGTGTCCTCTGTCTTGATTGAACTAATTTTCTACACCAAGCCCAGCTGTATTGGTACTTCATGAGAATGGAGAGACTTGCTGATCTGTGTGCATTTGGTCTCTGACAGTCCTGTCAGGAAACTGGAAGGCAGGGATGTTCCTCTGCTTCTTTTAAAAAAGCTCATGTGATCAAGTGCCTCTCTCAAATAGCTTTCAGAGAACTGAAAAGCTAAGAAACACTCACTTTTTCATGGCTGGGAATTTACAAAAATACAGAAATGGATTTGTATATGGATTATCTGACATATGGATATGTCAGATAATATCTAGGACTTAGTGGGATAACTAAATAAGGATGTTTGCTGTGGCTTATTTTGTTAAGTAGCGTATTCCTGGAAAGATTACGATTTAGTGCTAATGCTAGTTTGCAGCACAAGAGAAATACGCTACATAATAAAAACAAGCAATATTTTCCTTTTCTTTTCTTTTCTTTCTTTTTTTTTTTGGCTGCATTGTTTTTGTCTTTGAGCATTCCTTCCCAAGTGTCCCCCTGCTGTTTTCTGCATGTTTAATGTATCAGTCATTCAGGTGGGGAGTGACTGGTATGGCTTTGTCTTTTGGAAGCGAAGAACTCTGTTTTCCAACTGCTGCTCCAGGTGTAACTGAAATTGACATGTCTTTCAATGAAAGGAGGAAATATGTTATTGGAAGAGACATCTCTTATTCTCCAGAACTTTACATCACACACTATCTTGGCCGAGTGCTCTGATCTGTATCCCGTTGTGGATAAAGGGGAGGGCTACGCACGTGTGTTGGTGAGTATTATTAAATAAATAAAAATAAAGCAGATCGATTAGTGCACAAAAGCAGAAGTTTATGAAAGAAACACAAAAGAAAAAATGAGGAGAATCTAAAAAAGAAAAGCTCTACAGGGCTGTAATTAATCTCACTATATTGATGTTTGATGCTTAAAAAAATGTAAACATCAGGTTGTGAAAAGTAATTATCTCATTGTTTATAATTCCATCATATCATGTTTTTTTTTAGGAGAATTAGTGCATGATCAGTGGGAAAGTTACAACCTGTTATATGTTTGTCAAAATTAAACCACTGGTTGAGTAATAATCAGCAAAGCAACAGTTTTTGTTTCATAAAATCCAGCAGCTCTGCAGCCTCTCTTGTTTGGGTACCAGAAGCCTTTTAGCCCTGGGGCTCTGGACCAAGCGTGGTGTATACCTGGACCATGGCCTAAGCTGCTGGGGGCTAGGCAGGTGAAGCAGGCACCAAATGAGAGGACAATATTTCTGGAAGTGAGGCACTACTTGGATCTACACGTAACAGGTTTCGGCCCAGGATGTTTGAACATAATGTCATTTACTTAACTCTTACAGGCTGTTATTTCAAGCACATCTCTGCAGGAATATATCAGCACTCTCGTAGATGTTTTTCTGGCCTTGATCATTTGCTTAGATGTAATGCTTTTGGCCAAGCAAGTGTGAACTGATCTTGGACTGGCTTGATACACATCAACACAGACCTGGGTGTTTGAACCTGAATCTGGCTCTATTCAAGGCCTTAGCTCGCTATCTCTCTTTCACACACACCTACAAGCATTTCTTATTCTAACTCATGGTCTCTCTGGCTCCCATGTGGCCCCTCATCCCTTTGTTGGAGAATGGCGCTCCCTCAGTGGTTGAACAAACTGGGCTGAATCTGAGATGCTGATACAGTAGAAACCTGAGCTATTCCTTTAATGAGTACACACACATACACGAACACACACTTTCCACTGCTTGACTATTAGGCACCAAGAACAGGAGGAAAACTATTTGAAAGTGAATTTTAGATTTCCGGTCGTGGAGCTCTGCTTGGGAGTGGCAGCCGAGCAGAGGCGCAAGCAGTGCACACACACACACACACACACACATACACCTCACCGTTTCAGCTCCAGTTGCTCTCGCACACAGCATGGATGATCAAAAGAGGCCAACGGCTGCCGACCATTATGCCAATGACACTTTGAGTAAGAGTCCAGAGAGCACAGCGACATGACAGCCATTAGGGATTGAAAGTGGGACTTTAAAGGAGGGCTGAAGGATAACTGTCAGAGCAGAATCAAAGGCAGAAAGTGAAATCTTCATAATGTATTGCAGAGGAAAATTCCTGCTCTAGCTGTCTTTCTAAACTACTCACTCAAAAGTATCCCATACACAGATGCACCATTCAGCTCCCTAAAAAAGACATGAAACAGCAGAACAAAGGGTTGATGAGGGGAGTTCAGAGACTGGCACACTGGTAAATGAAAGCGAACAGCAGTGTGGGCCATTGTGCGGGTGGCAGACAGATAGATCATTAAGGACCGGACTGGGTTACACTCAGAGCAAAGGACTACGAACAAGCAACTCTAGCACTACACCTCTGCTTCCTTCCACTTAGATCCAGCTGACAAACGTGATTGAGTCAGTATGGCAGCACAATTGAATGTAATGGATAACACTCTATGATGGTTAGGTGGAAGTCTCAAACTTTTTCCAGAGTGCCTCCCGATGCTTTGTCACCATGTGGTGAAAATAAATCCTAATTTGCTCAACTTCGATAAACTAAAATTTCCTGTCCTCCAACCTTGATTTCTCCACTCACTGTAGAAATGGAGAAAACAGGGGGTGATCTTTTGGTGTTGCTTTTGGTGCTTCTTAGCCAAAATCAAGGTCTGCTGTTGGCGCTGACCAAACACTTTGCTGCTCTCTCAACTTGGCAGAAAACAGCCTCTAATGTGTCTCTCTGTCGCATAATCAGGGATTTCACACTCTAAATCTTTGATCTGGAAGAACCCTCTCTGATGGGAAAACCCTCCATCACCACACACACACACACACAGTTAGAGAGAGAACGAGAGAGAGAGAAAGCACACACCCCTTTGGATCTCTGATCTCTCTCCAATTAATGATGTCAAATGAGTGTGTTTACAGGCTCATTAGATTACTGCTGCAGAAGTAGAGCACCGCCCTGCATCATCCAACACACACACGCACACACACACACACACATCCAGACTAAGATGCACTCTGT
>JBAMIG010000013.1:6458870-6479510 GCA_037177335.1 Kiunga ballochi | reverse complement strand
ATATGAAACAATTATGGTCATACTTTCCCCGTAGTGTAGATAAAAGAAGGAGATGCCTGAGGAGGATGAAAGCAAGAATGTGGCTTCGAATGTTAATTCGTGACCACTAGTTGCTGAAAACAGGTATAGGTAAAGAACTGTCTGCTTTCATTTTACTACTTTCTACACTATATATTAACATACACATTTTAACTCATGTTTGAGTAGTGAAATGCACTGCCAATTTGTGATTATATCATCAAAGAAAAGAAAGTTTGACTGGAGCATTGGCATGATTAATTATTCTAACATTATGTTTTAATTTACCTAAATATGAAATACACCGATTGGATTAAGAAATATCCACTCTACAATACAGGTCTCTTTTGCTGTTTTAGACCAAAAGCAACTAGTCACCCTTCAAAAAAATTAAACTCACCTTCTTGATCATATTTGTACATTTTTGGATATCTGGTGAAAGTTGTTTTAAAGGGAACACAAAATGTAACATAAAACATTTTTTAATTTTTAACATGATCCATACATCTATTACATTTTTTACCTTTTCACAAGCAATTTTAGCTCGCTGTATGTGCCACTTATATTAAGCTGATACTAAAGCAAGGATGTAAAAAAGAAAATATATACACATCGAAATAAATCCATTCTTCATATCTTCTGGGAAATCTGTTGGAAGAATTTAGGTAATTCTTGAAAATATGGAACAGATGTAGAACTCATTTGTTTGTGTGACTGAGGCTGACTCACACAAAAATGTAACAAAATTGTTTGCTTGACCAGAGACTGAAAGACCAGTTCAGATAGAGGTGACAATGCAAACTCAAGTAAATGTCCCTAATAGGATTCTGAGGTTAAAGTCAAAATTGGAAAAATTGCTATTGGATAAAAACCAAAATTGAAAACAGACTATAATACTTGATAAAGCCAAAATCCCCAGAATCACTTAAAGCTTTAAGTCTGGTGTAGATCTGTAAACAGCTATGATCTGAAATAGACAGAAGTATGGTATTTTATTTTAAAGTAAAATAAAATGGTAAATATCAACTGAATTAATACTGAAATCTTAAGCAAAAAACAGAAACGTTGCTGCACCAAAGTAAAAGTCTGAGTTAAAAAAATCTGCTTAGACACAGGTGTACGCAATTTTCCTTTATAAATCACACCCTTGCTAAAAATGTTGCGCAGGTTGATCAGGTTCATGTCCCTGCCCCTACACACCCACCCACCATACACGGTCAAGGCAAGACAGCTCATAAATATTTCGGCATATGAATCATCAAGTGTCTGTGGCGTGGTAAGGATTACGGCAACTCAGAGGGCACATAAACGTAACTTTTTACAGACTGAAGTTGGTACTTGTTGGTAAGATGGAGACTCGTAAGACAGGCTGTTTTCAGGTTATAGACGTGGCTTAACAAACAAAAATACACAGTAAATTGTGTCAGGTGATTAAAATGTCTGTACCAGAAATAATATAAAACATGGTCAGATGTCAAGGTGGAGGCAAAGACGCTGATGGCTCGCTATGAGTTTGGACCACATCAAAGCACCTAATCTGTCATCTGGCTGTTGGCAAATGGCGTGAGGAGCCACCACCTCTGTACTGTCACCTGGAGCAGCCATATGCACAGCTTCTGCCTGCAGCTTGTTCCCCACACTGCTGTGTGGCAAAATGAATTAATGGACCCAGACCACTGTGCAACCACATTTATTACAACCATACAACACACAAATAACTTGTAAATGTTTTTTAGTATCATTCTGTGTTCGGATGCTTAAATATGTATTTATGGAATAAACAACTCAGTTTTTTAAGCATGTCTACAGTAATCCATGCCTCCCTAGTTTTTGATTATGGTAATACAAAGTCTAATGTGAATTATAAACATGGATATAATGTGGCTTTAATGTATTATCTTATTAGCTATGCTGTCAATTTTCTCTCCAAAATGTTACTGAAAAAGGTCCAAAGTTGGGGCAATGGTACACACTTTTTGCTGTCAAGTTTATTTTTTTAAATCCCTAAATTTGCTTTGTACATATGCAATTTCAGGTCTGTTTTGTGCATGAGCAAGCTTTATAAATCAGGGCCCAGAACCTCAAATCTGGAAACTAATTTTTGCTACAAAACAAAAAGAAACATAAACAAAACAGTCATATTCCCTATGCTATCGTATGAATGTGGTCCAATACAGTCCAAATAAATCTGAGCAGCACACGAGTACAGCACAACAATTTCAACTTTATTCATTCTCCTCATAAGAATTGATTGCTTATCGTCTACTTCACAGAGTGCCCATATAGCATAGCTGACAGCAGTAAAGAAGAGTTGCTCATATGAACTCCTCACTAACACTTTCCTACACTAACCAGCTGTCCCCCTGTGGATTCCGCCTCAGCCAAACCTTTGAAATGTCCTTCAAGGCGCGAAAAAAACAACATGCACACTGCTTTGGGTAAAATCCTATTTGTACACCATAATTACACTTTGAAAAGTTGCAAAGTTTAAAGTTTCAAGACCTTCACTTTTTCTTTTCACATTTCAGATATTGATTGGGCTCTAAAAGGCATGTAAGGCTGGCTGTTGTACAGAACAAAGAGGTTTCTCATTACGTGCTGCGCCTCAGACAACTTTGAATGTTTCAGATCTGATTTACTTGGATTATCAAGGGACACAATCAGAAGAATGCAGTCAATAATTTTTACAACTGTGGAACAACTGTTAATCTGCTCTTAAGAACAAGACTGGAGGCACTTTGAATGTGGTTATCAATAAGACAGAGGTTTGGAATGATGGGTGTCCCTAATGTGTTTCATGTTTAAAAGAAAGAGAAACATCTGCAGAGCCCGTGATAAGTCATTTCTACGCACAATTGGGCTTTGGTCTTTCCTAAAACTATTTTTTGCTTCCAAATTTTCTTCTGAAGTTCATCCCTAAAGGTATATATTAGTCATAAAGCTCTAGTGAAGGAAAATGGGCGGATAAACGGGATAAGGCTGCAAATTAAATAGAAAAAAATTGTGAAAAACATTTATAGATATAATTTGTCATTGTCCAAATGGAAAGATTAGTCTAATCAAAATGTGTTGCATTGGCTACATGATAAGTGTAATCACCAAGCAACACTGTATTTACAGAAACAAACAGTAATTAAGGTGTTGGTTTTGGTTGCAGCATGTAAGAAAAAATACTCCAAGGAAATTGTTTTTTGTACCATTAAAACCAGAACCCATTATGATGACTGCTCAAGTGCAGCCAAAATACACCTCTTTTTATCTTTAAAATGCATTTAAATATATATATTGGTTATTAATATGAACAAAATAAGCATTCAAAAAACTGCTTCAAGGAACAGCATAAAGAAAAATAAAGAATAAAGGAAATAAATACAGGGCTGGTGTGATGGTTTGAGCCTTGGCTTAGACAGCCTTTCTGATGGAGTTTATATGTCCTCCCTGTGTTAGCATGGGTTTTTCTGGGTACTCTGGCTTCCCCCCACTGTCCAAAGACATGTGTGTTAGGTTGATTGGCCATTCAAATTGGTCCTCGGGAGTGAATGTGTGTGTGACTGGTTGTTTGTCTCTCTGTGGACTGGTGACCTGGCTGGGGTGTACCCCCATATCTTGCCCAATGATTGCTGGGATAGATCACAGATATGTGTAACACTAAATTATTTTTACCTAATTTTGAGACCTAGTTAGAACTTTTTTATACATAGTTGTTACAGGAAATCTTTGGTAGGTTTCTGAAAACCCTTTGAGTTGGAAAATATTGACCTTTTTTTACATAAATCTAAAACTGTTTTTTTAAAGCCAGTGTTTACACCATAAATATGTAAATGGAAAGCTTTGATGTTAAGCTTATGAGTATTAGAATTTCATATATTTATAAACTTCAAAATCTGACTTCAAACATACATTTGGATAACAGAATATATACAACAGGGCGCTTTAAAATCTATTACTTTAACTGAACACACTATGTCAAACCAGTGTGACTTAAGGCAGTATAATAATAATTATTATTATTATTATCATTGTTATTATTATTTTTTGGTAAAATGTATACGTGTGACAAAAGACATTTTAAAAGTATATTGACTTTTTGTTATATAGTTATATATGACTAGGTTATATAATGTTTAAAAAAAACTGTCGAAATCTTTGTTAATATCTGTTTTTGTTGTTTAGCGTTGCTTTTCTGTCGTCCTCATTTGAACGAGGGTGCGTTGCCCGAAAACTTTCCAGTTCTGGAGAGAGTTGTAGGAAATCTCGCGATATCATATTGTGGTTACCAGGGGAACGTGAGCTCAAAAAGTTGGCTCCTGTGTTTTCTCTCAAAGCGGTGTGTGTATGTATTGTTTACAGCGTTACTTAAGTGCTACATGTTGAGTCAAATGAACATGCATCAGTTTCTCGTGAAGGCAAAGTAATGCAGCGACATATCTACGTCTTGGGATTTGCTGTTCATTCCCTTGCGAGGTTAGTATAAGAGTTAGACATGTAGCATTAGCTTGCTAAAGCTGTCTAGCTAATATAATTGTTTTTAGCTAACGTTAATGTAATGTTTGGCTGTAGTTATTGGACTTCTTTTCACTGTAAAATGAAATCGTTTCCATCAATGTTACTCGTGGAAGTGTTGAGTTGCAGTAGAGTTCAGTGGGGAGATAGAGTTCAAATGAACTGTTTATTGCTGGGGTCTGAAAGCTTTACGCTTACTTTTCACCGGTGGGCTACAGGATTAATGATTCGCGCTAAAATTCAATAATGTTTGTGCACGTTCAATAACACGTGCGCAAAGCTTAACCCATATGCCTGTTGTCATCAAACTTTTAAACATATACTTTTGTTTTTAAGAAATTAACTGCTTTTTAGACATACATAATTATTGTCAACTATATGAATGTAACCTTTTTTTCTTTATTACACACAGGTGTACATGACATGACAGAGAAGTAAGCTAATACTACAAATAAAATGCCTTCACCTCAAGTCCTCCAACCAGTTCTTACAATAAAGGTGGATGAGCTGTTTCTCAACTGGTTGAGTGATCCTGGAACTCAAACAGTACTCAAGGAATATCTTGACTTAATCAAAAGTGGGCAGTATAGTAAAGACTCCCAGGACAATACGTCATTGAGCTTCAATGAGAACAACAATGTGACATCTCAGAAGAATCTGGTAGAAAAGAAGCCTACTCCACTTGGTACCCCTTCCAGCCCCCAACCAAACAGTACCCTACCCTCTCGTAGCAGCAGCAACGCCAGAGTGACTGGACCTAATGGCAGAGTTCTACGGCAGTCTGTCAGCACAAAAAAGGTAAAATATCTGTTTAAATACTATGTTTTGATGCTGGCATTGAACACACCTACTTGTAAGCACAGATACAGCAGATCTTATTTCTAAAACACGTGATCTCATTATAAATCCATTGGATGTTTAGACAAGAATTAAGATTTCTAAAGAGGTCATCCCAGAGGTTGCTTAAAACAACATTGAAAACAAGGCTATACCTGCTGTTCTTGTTTTTGACTTGGAGCTACCAGTTTTACTCATGATGCAAGACGCTTTTGTATAATAGTCCAGAAAGGTCCAGGTTCTGTTTGGTAGTATGTATTACCTGCAGTGCAATCTAACCTGCAGGTAATGAGGACCTACATAATTGTATCAGTATGTTCATCTCCTATAGTACTCTTTAAATCCATGACTTATTTTAAAATAGTTCTGCTGTGTAGTATAATGTACTATACACGTGACCATAAAGCATGGAACTGCTTATAGATTTTTAACACCAGTAACAGTGATAGACCCACAGAATAATCTGTTGGCTTTTTATAAGGGGTGCTTACATGCTGTTTTGATTTAATCTGCATTACATATGGATTATTTCATAAACAATTTCATCAGAAAGAATCGATTAACTTGTTTATGAAAATATATTTGCCAAGTAATTATTTACTCATTCTCTATACAGCTTAATCTAATACAAGGTTGTGGGAATTTGATCCTATCCCAGCAATTATCAGGCGAGGAGCAGGGTAAACCATGTACAGGTCTATCGCTGGGTGCTAAATAATTCTGTTTTAAAAATACATAAATGAATGCAGAGGAGACTCTAGACATTTCACCCAAATTGATCAGGTTTGTATATAAGTTTTATCTACTAGATGGGATTGTCACACAACCATCTCCATAACCACCATCATTCCTGCTTACTGACAACAATGTCCCTGTTTACTGAAAACCTTTTACCAGATCATCAAAAACCAGTACTGATATTATAAATTCAAAAAGCAAAACAGCACAATAATACACTAGTAGTCGCAAAAGTTTTTGCTTACCAGCTTTACTAGCTTTAATAGTTTGTAAGTTATGACAAGGTCTAAAATCAGTAACTATTCTGTTGATGCTAAGGTTTGTGTGTCACATTTAGTATAAATGTGCACATTACAAGTCATGAAAATCGTATGAGTTATATACAATTTAACTTGTTTAAATGTTCTGACAATTTTTTTAATTAATATTTGCCTTTTATTTACACTAATGAATCCTCTGGGATCTTTACTTTCACTGTCTGGCCACAAGAGGCTGCTGATGACTCTATACCATCACCGACATAAAGAGATGACCCACTGCACTATCACAGGGGCCTCCCTGTCTGTAGGCATGTAGCGTCAAATGCTTTTCAAATGTTTAGGCTGTACCTACAAATTAGTGAAATATTTGTGATAAGTGTTTGAACCTATAGTTTCCTTGGTATTGCTACTGTTCAGCCTGTTCAGCTTGTTATTTTTGTTTTGAGTTCTCTCTCTGAGGGTAAATAATTATTTGCTTTGTGCTTTTGTAGTTGCTACAGACTAGTTGAATGGATTTATAGCTTAAATGGGTTTATGTGCTGACTTAAGGAGTTGCACTGGACTATGAAATTGTGAAAATACATGATTGTATTGTACAATGAGACAACCCAACATTTGGGAGAATCTGTTTCTGAAGACTTTTCTACATGTTTTTGATTTTAAAAAGTTTGGTATGACAGGTCATTTTAGTTAATAAATTGAACAATTTGTCAATCACTTTCTCTCTTCTATTAGTCCCAGGCAAACATGGCTTATAAAAATCAATCAGTCATCCGGTCCAGTGAGGCATTCCAGGTCATTGTACAAATATATTACCCAGCATCAAGTTTGCTTTTCAGACTTGTTTTTTCTGATTTAAATACTGTTTTGATCACAAGTGCTATAATAATAGTGCATAAAGATAATCAATATGAGTGCATTCTTAATGTTTTTGAGTTGATTTCCCTTTTCTTACAGTAGACTTTGTCCACAGTGCATTCTCACCTTTTAAGTCATTACTGAACAGTTTCCATGTTCTGATGAGTCATGGTATGAGGTCACACTGTATCACTCAATATTAAAGGGATTGCAAGCTTGCATTGTAATGCATCTATTTTAACAAAGTAAACTCCTGTATTCAGATGCATTCTTCAAAGGATTACAAAAAAATTCAATTTATGACACATCAATGCAGCCTTGAACAGCTGGTCTGACTCTGACATCAGACACTGATATAGATAGCCTTGGTTCCCTTGTAATGGCATTAAATACTCAGAACTCTGCCAGTGAGATGAGGTGTGGCTTCACATTCATTCTCTGCCTAATTTACTTCAAAACTACGTCTATTAGATGCTGCTCATTGTCAGGATGTGTGGTTGTAGATAGTTTATTTCAGCTATGTACAGTAAATATTAGCTCTCTGTGAGTGCTTGGCTTTCCTATTGCTGTTTAGTCCAACACACTTTCTGTGTTATGAGTGCAGTAGGTCACACACAAGGACCCAAATGGTTTAAATGTACTACTGTTAAAAATACGTTTTTTCTTTGGGGTTTTAATGTATATACACTTTACCATATTTTTGTCTCGTGCTTTTAAGATAAACTATTCTTTAAGAGGGCTTTTTATAACATGCTTGGTTTGACCTAGCAACATTCAAGCTATTTGAAGCAGAGGGTCTGAGGTCACTTTATCAGTTGCCTGACCTGTCAGAGAGAACCAGATGTTAAAACTGTGTTCCTGCAAGTTTTTTATTTTTAGTCTTTGTGTGTGTGTGTGTGGGTGTCAGAGCGTAGAATCGCAAACTTTTCTAAAATGTCTTGTTAGTATATTTTTCCCCCCAGTAATCCAAATATTTTTGTAAAACTACCTAAAGATATTTTTATCAAGAAATGTTACATAAATCGCTCTTTTTATTCCTTAAGTCTCATTGTGTAATGATGTTCATTTTTTTTCAAGACAGAAAACACTTCTAATCTTTGGTAGTAATTGTACATAAATATATATTTAAAATGTCAAGCTACAATGAAAGAGCAGCCATAAACCCCGTCAGAGCTCCAGTCTATTAACTAATTAAATTACTATAAGATGGAAAAGTTAAAAACAAAATATGGAGACTTTAGTTTATTGCTTTTATTTACCTATAACCTCTTATATTTATTGATTCTGAATCTTTGCTCAACATGTAACACCCTGCACGCCTTTGATTTTTCAACAAGTATTCAATGTTTGCACTTTTTGTTTTACTATTTTTTTTTTTTTTTTGCAAGAAAGTTGATCTACTTGCATCATATTCTACAAGTTGTTCCTTCCTGGGGCACCACATTAAGAGGCCTATATTTGGCATAAAATCCCAAGTTTTCTGGTTTTTACAGAAGTCCTATTGTTACCCAGGATGTGATCCAGCTGTGACTTTACCTAAAAGATGTGAGAAAGTTTGTGTTGCATCAGTTACATAATTCGTTTAGCTGGTTCAGTCATGTAAGTAGTGTTAAATCTGCCAACAGAAAAAGATATTAGTAGGTCTCCTAGTTATGCTGTTGTTATTAGACATTTTTCCCCAAAAGTTTACAGAATTCTCCTAAATGTTACATGAAACATGGTTCATGTTTAATCTCATGTCAGCCGAAGCTTAAAGAAAGTCCTAACTCAACAAATTGTCACCTGACCACCCTTCACTAACCCCAAATCTTATTTCATAAGCTCATCTGTTGCGCAATGAAGCGAACATGACCAGACACGTTTGTTTACTAATCAGATTTACCATAACAGTTCACAGATTGTGAGGTCAGATTACATGTTTAGTTGTTATTCTGAGCTGTTAGACATCATATGTTAGCAGCTTGTCTTAAAGGACAACGATGTGCTTGGACAACATACCTTTAGTGGCATAAAGGTGTACGGTTTGTGATGCTGGAGCAAGCCCATTATTTTTATTTATAGTCACATAGGAGACTTGCACTTGGAACCTGTTGTTTCACTCCTAAAAGTACCGTTTATTCATGAAGATATTACACGTAGGTGTGAATAGAAGCCAGTACGTCTCTGATAGAGATTTGCTGGTTTCAAGTTATACTGGTGTGTGAAGAAGTCACGGTACGAATGCCATATTTTCTATGATACCGTGCTTTTTAAACAATATCGTATAAATCACAAGGAGAGTGTGCATGTCAGGTGTACTTTGAGTTGTGTGTAGGTGTGGTACGAGTGTATGAACACTCCCCTGTGGTGTGTGAGTAGCAGAAGATAGCTGGCGAGGCAGGATGGGAATACTTCAGATACTTCAAAAAGGTAGGTGAGGAAGGCGACGTTCAACTACAATAAGTTAGTGTGTTTTACTCAGCCATTTTAAAAGGAATATTTAAGAGCATAGTTAGGAAACCACAGTATACCGTAAAACGATGATATCTTTTGCTTTGGTTATTATACAGTCGGTTGCATACTGGAGCATACTTTGTTATGGAACTGATGTTGTGTGCTCAAATATCAGATTGGCCTGAGAAATAATAGTTCTATGCAGGATGCTTTTTTTACCCCCTTTCTGGTTCGTTGGAATTGATGAGCTCGAACAAAAGGCAGCCAGTGTGAAAAGCCGAAACAGCTTATCAAGCATGTACAGTGTCCTGGGTGATGGACAACAGGAACTGGGTTTGAACGGAAACCAGTGGAAAACTGTGGAGTCTGTGAGCGTGTCATCTAAAAATACCGTAGGTGTCCTTTTGTTTCTAATAACAATCACACACAAAAGGATAAAGGTTCATTTAAAAAGAGTGTGAAAACATTACAGTTGGATTTCTGATTTACTTTTCATCAGTTTGCACACAGGGGGGATTGGGGCTTCCCTGTTTACTGTCTGTGTCGTCATAGCAACTCCAGATCTAGTCGGATCAAAGCGTTTATGGAGAATTGATGAAATTGCCATCATTCCAGGCAACAACCGGAAATGGATGTTTGCTTGAAGACTAAAGATACACTCTTGTTTCCCCAGATCTAGTTTCTCGGATTGCCCAAATGGTGCTTGGTGATGCTTTTAATAGGTACAGACTGGTTCAGTAATCATTCTTTGAATTTGACATGTCCCGTTCCCCCTCCTCTATTGCCCATCAACTATAATAAGACATGGAATGACTGGCAGCCCAAGCTTGCAAAGAGAAGGCAAAACAAAGACCACCATAGGATTGGATGCAAAATAGTTCAAAGTACTTTAACTGTGTGGGTGTCATCCAGTGGCTCACTATACACTCTTACCTTGTTAAACGTTTTAAATTCTATTTATTGATCCTATTAGTATGTTGTCTTTGAGTTGTGTTAGCATCTGGGGCAAAAAGAGTAAAGCAAATTGCGTTACATCATTTGCCACTTTAACAAAACAATAACTCCGTATGGTTTCACTTCTGTTGACATTTCCTGGTATCACTTTTGATACCTAGAAATGTTCTGTGATTCTGGTTTGCTGTCATGAAATCTATTTCCACTTAAATTTCTCAGGGGACTTCAGTGATCCAAACCTATGTGACAAGGAAAGGTTCTCCAAAATGTTGTGTTGTGTGGAAGTTTTTTCTATATAAATTCCAGTAAATATGACCATTGTATTATAATGCTGGCGAGATGCATCCTTCAATTGAACTCTGGCTGCTGGAAACAGCAACAACAGGTCTGTCTCTTTACATAACCTTCCATGAGCACTAAGGAATGCAAACTGAAAAGGGCAGATCCACCTCTCACACCCCTCCCATCCCACACAGACAGCAAGCGAGTCCCACACACATGCACTCGGTCACTCCTTATCTCTCCAGCAGCTTTGAAGCAAGGGGCTGCCTGACCCTTCAGCCATGTGTGTGAATGTGCATGTTTGGTAGGGACTGGGACAGAGCAGCAGGCAAAGCTGAGATTGTGCGACCAGATCTGGAATGAGAGAGAGGGTCACAGTAGCAGCTGCTCTCTTCGATTAGGACTCTCTGACAGGAGACAATCACAGGGACCACTGACTTTTACTCACAGTGCCAATTGCAGCCGATTTACATTTTTCAAGAGGAGATCGTTGGAATCAAGGTGTTGTTTTTGTGTATATGAGTGCCCCATCCGGTCTGGAGTAAGGATGAGGATGAGGGAGCTGTCTTTGCGCCAGGATCCTGACCTGAGGAAGGAACTGGCACTGCTTGCACGTGGTTGTGATTTTGTTCTTCCTTCTCGGTTCAAGAAGAGGCTGAAAGCCTTCCAACAAGGACAGGCAGGTGTTTGAATCAATGTGCCTTTTTCCACGCAGGCTTCACTGGCCTACCAGCAACGGGACAATTAAGGCTTCATGTCTTAGTTAAACAACTACTGTTAACATAGGAGAAATTAACAGCAATCACACATTTTCTGTTGGCAAATCTAAACCTTTGAGGATTATCTACCTAAAGCTTTTGTATCTGAAATATGATTCTTGTGTATTCAGTTTCATTTCACTGTGATGGTATTCCTCTGCTAAGTAGATGTAAGCTGTTTTTACTGGATGATGTATGTACTTGTTTGCCACATTGCGTTCAGCTGCTGTGCTGTCCTTTTTTCAGACCACATCATTGTGAATGTGCAAAATGTCATGTGGCTTAGCAGTTGTGCTCAAGAGCTCAGCAAGCATGAAGTGAGAGAGGGGACAGTGCAGGGCAACAGGAGATGTTTATGTCCTTTTATAGCCATGACTGATATCAACTGGAGAGCAGAGGATCAGCAGCATTTCTCATTAATCAGGATAAAATGGGGAGGTTACAATTGGCAGATTTTATCAAAGCATCCGCCATCAGAGTTAAAACGGGTTAACGTTGACCCCTACATTTCTGTAGCTCTTTAATTTTAAGTGTTTTTTTGTTGTTGTTGCAGCAAAGGTGATTTAAATATGTCAACTTAACCAAAGCTACAATCAGCTGAGACCACAATACACACTGAGATCATGTTTTTGCATCTTAGCAGGAGACCCTGTTGCTCTGTTTATATCAGCATTTAATGCCCCAAAGAAAGATTCATTTGGCAAATTCTTGATCTGTGTAAGCAGTCATTGGATATGATAGCAAAGCATGTTCTTCTAATGGCTGAATGGTGCTAGAACATGTATGGCTCCAAGATTCTAGCTTTTTATCAGCACAGATCTGTGTTTTCTGATACATTAAATGCACCAAAACCCAGATTTTATGTTAAATATTATCTCTTTGTTCCAAATTTAACAAAAATAACCATTCAGCTAACCAAAAGACTGTCTTTGTGTTACCAGTTTAGCTATACGGAGATGTATAATGGCCTTCCACTAAGCTTGTCAGAACATGTTGAATGTTTTTTCTCAGATAAAAGCATATTTAAGTGAATAAGTTGACTACCTCCAGATTCACATTGTGGAAAAGACTAGGTTCCATTAAATGCCCAAGTTGATCCATTATCATATGGGGCATGTCATCAGGTAAGCTGTTTAAACCCTGCTAAGATAACCCTCCACATTCCTGCATCATACTAAATGCTAGATGGCATATCATAGAGCTTCTCTAGGTTATATTAACTATGTGAGAATTGCATCTCATGCATGTTATTTCTAGAATATAAACTGTTTTTTTTAGGGAATCGGTTATACTGACTTTGTCAAGGTAACTTATCGTTTAAGTGACTGTATCATTCATTTTGAGAAAATTACATATCTATTCCAACCTGTCTTTATTTTCAGCTTATAAGTTTAGATCATTCACATAACAATACTTATTAGAAACTCCCCCTGTGTTAAAGTGTTAAATGGGTACATAAGTTTTTAAAATTTGTCTTATGGTAAAAGTAAACCCAGTTGTTTAGGTTATGGTATCTTTTTGTTGTTTAAAACTGCCACACTGTGGGGGTACATCACAGATGTAGCTGTTTACTGCATGTAAGCAGTATATTTAGCTACTTTATACAGTCTGTAATAAAAGGATTCATTAAAAAAATTAATAAAAGCCCTTTTCGTAATAAACTGATCATCAAAAAATTGTTGTAAAATTGGTTTCATCAATTGGGGTTTGAATACCACAAATTTCTGATTGGATTAATCAAAGTTGGCACATTAATTTAAAACCTGTTACAGAATTACTATCAGATGGGAATGTCGCTCACAGGAGTATCAATTACAGATAAATGGATAATGGTTACAAGTGCTGAGTAGTCACAATTCTTCCCTGATGAGCCTTCGGGCTGCTCGGAGATATGGTTACAAGACAGCCAGCAGCAATGTGGAGTTTGTGTTAGGCAAGCCTCAGCGCATGCTGGAACACTTTGAGGTGAGGGGGTGTTAGCATTTGCTAGCATCAGCTGCTAACTCTGTGTGTGTGTCTGTCTGTCTCAGGCCCAGGTGAGAACGGAGGAGCCAGTCACCACCACGTTGAGTGAAAGCATTCCCAAGTTTTACTTCCCACTGGGCCGGCCCAACGCCAACCTCAACATCGACGGCCTCATTTCCAAAATTGAGAAAATATTTTCCCAATTCCCAAATGAAAGGGCCACCATTGAGGACATGGGGCCAGTTGCCAAGGTGAGAATTTGACTTATAGCATCGCAGCCTAGACACCACCCTGTAAATTATTTTTATTAGTGCCATTTAGCTCCTGAATTTATGAATGTTTTTTTTCTTCATGATTATTATTTATTTGTTTTTAAAACCACACGGAAAATATTACTTCCACGTTGGGGAGGAATGTGATGAGTTGCTCAAGTGCAGAAATGAACACTGGCAGCTAAATTAACTTGAGAAGGTTTAAAATGATACAACACTGCTTTACTACCCCACAGATATTGAAATAAACCCACAGTCACTTTTGAAGTGTGCCGTGTTTCTTAACTTTTGTATTTTCTGTGCCCCGTTTGTTCTCTCTCTTTAGGCCTGTGAGTGTCCCCTCTACTGGAAAGTACCATTGTTCTGCTTAGCTGGAGGCGACAGGACGGGTTTCGTGTCCGTTCATAAGTTCGTGGCCATGTGGAGAAAGTAAGACAATGGCCGCTCTTATTCTCACTAGACCCATGGTACATTCACTCAGTAAAACGGCTCATACAGTCCCCTCTGAACAATGATGGCCGCTCGCTGGGGAACTTAGTGAAAGGAACTTTCTTTTTACTATAACATTTTCCTTTTTCTCAATCAGAAATGATCGCCCTCACAAACAACCACAAGGGGAAAGTCACTGTGCATATTAAGTATAGTAGAAAAATGAAAACATTCATTCAGTTTCTTTCTGTATGAAGCTAAAATACCAATGGGCTTTTATAATGAAGTCTGTGTGCTGAATGGTGTTGCATGCAGTAGGCATGCTCTTGTATTAATGAGTGAGCCCCCAGAGAACTGGAAAGACCTGGCCTTTGACAAGAGCCCATGACTGAGCCATTCTTAGATGAGAGGCCACAACAGTCACTTAAATTATTTTTGCATCACTACCGCAACACTCTGCCTATAATCACCCAGCAACCACTTCAGAATCTTAATTTACTGAATGTATTACATCTACACGTGCAATTTTCTTGTGAAACTATTTATAACTTGAAAGATTTTTCTTTTATAAAAAGGTCGAAAGACTTGAGGACCAAAGCAGCAACCTTGCTACCATCTGTTCTCTCTTTTCTCCTCCAGAACTCTGCAGACCTGTCACGATGATGCGTCTAAATTTGTGCACCTCTTGGCCAAGCCTGGCTGTAATTACCTGGAACAAGACGACTTTATTCCATTCCTGCAGGTACCGGCTGCAGCACACCCAGGGAGAGGGTTGGAGTTAGCTGTGTGGGATGGAAGATTTGCACAAGCCTGTGTGTTGTGCGAATCGGGCCTAATTTTTGGGCTTCCCTGCATTGCTTGTTCTTCTTTTTCATGCAGCATAGGACTAATTGTAGACATGCACAACTGTAAGTCAGTGTTGTAGTGTAATGTAGAGGTAAGTCACCTGAAACAGGGTTCAAGCTGACTAATTGATAACCAAGGGGAAATGCCAACTTGTTTTAAAACACAGTGCAGCCCCAGAAACGCAGGTATTGTGGTGTTTTTAATTTTATAAAGAGAATTTAGTGTTTAAAAATGTGTGGGTGGATCTGCTGTGGTGGCGCTTTGTATTCTCATTCCAGCTGACAAGTTGTTTCCATGTCACACTGGGCTTGCCGTGTAGACCTGATTCATTTTAATGCTGGCAGCCGCTTGCAGTCTGAGCTGAAAGCCCGTTAGCATAGCAGCAGAGATGCCTCGTGGCACACGCGATGTAATTTGTGTGGCTCCACTCAGCGAATCACCTTTGACTGTTGTGATGAATGAAAGGCGGATTGCAGTGGAGTAGATTTGACTGTCCCTGCCTGTTTCCTGTGTCCTGTGATTTATGTGTTTCTCTATGATTTAATTTCTCACAGTAAGAGTCAAAGAGGCACAACAGCTGCCCTGAAAATAAGGCCTTTTAATTTCATTGCCGCCTTCGCATTTATGTCAACATTTTCTTCCCTCTGTAAAAAGCATGGGAGGAGAATAAAGGAAGGCCATTGGGGAATTTCATAGCAAGAACGTAGCTGCAGTTCATTTAAGATGCAGCGTGCTTCCTCTGACTTTACTGAGAAGGGAAGGAGACTAGTTTAACACATTATCACTTGTAGAATAATTGTTTTGTGTGCTTATTTGCTGTTGTTTTTTTTGTGATATTACAAATTATTTGAATGGATTAACTTTCCTGATAAAGCTTGGACTGTTTTCTCAATTTATAGAGCTTATAGTGTGATGAAATGATTTTCAGTAGATGGACACTTTAACTGTTCCAATTAGTGTGGATTTATATTCCCACAGTGACAGCCTGCGGTGCCATCTCCTGGAAAATACAGACAGCTGTTTAGCTCATCTGTGAAAGTTACTAAAACATTGAACTGAATATATCTGTCTGTTAGAGTCATAGTCATAAAACTTCATAGAGCAGGGTTAATTGTTTCTTTTGATCGAGTGTACAGACAAAGTGATGTGACTTTATGCTTTCAGGATGTGGTGAACTCACATGCAGGCCTGGCTTTTCTGAAAGAGGCCCCGGATTTTCACTCACGATACATCACCACGGTATTCTCACACATAAGCGCTTTAGAAGCACTAAAGGATTTTATCACTGCTCATTGAGATTTGTCTCATTTCTGCTTCAAGATATCTTTTTTATTCTTTTTTTAAGGTGATTCAGAGGATATTTTACAATGTGAACAGGTCGTGGACTGGGAAAATAACATGTTATGAGCTCAGGAAAAGTAACTTCCTTCAGGTAAATCTTCCCAACTGTGTGCATACATCAAAGCTATACCAAAAATATGCTTTTCTACTTTCTGTTGAGATAAAACTTTATTATTCCAAAGCGATTAGCATGTTGTTTATTTATTTGTTGTTGTTATTAATAATAACAAATTGTCTTCTTACTGGCAGAATGTGGCACTGCTGGAACAGGAGGAAGATGTGAACCAGTTGACAGATTATTTCTCCTATGAACATTTCTATGTAATCTACTGTAAGTTCTGGGAGCTGGACACTGACCATGACCTCTACATTGACCAGAAGGATCTGGCACAGCATAATGACCAAGGTGCACGAATACACAAACCTAATTTATCTGCTTATTTAATTTATTTATACGTCATGACAAATCAACACACAGTGGAAAATAATATGTGAAATATCTATGGAAAAATGGACTCCTTGTTTTATGGCATCCAGGCACAAGACGGCATGATTTGTTTGACTCAAGCCACATGTAACAAGAATTTAGTCCATTTTATGTGGACCAGGTTGCCTCCTCACATATAGCCAGGAAAAAGGATTCACTGCCCTCCATTCAATCCACACCACATATTTTTGGTTGATAGTTTGTGAGCGAGGAGGATGAAATAAGACACCAGATCAATAGGAAAGCAGCCTATACACTCAGATCCAGTGACGCCATGTCTGGAATGGTTTCTTCCACTATATGCTTAAAATGATAACCGGAGGATTTATGGCACTGTAAAGATTTTTTTAAAACAAAGAGCCGGTCAGGATTTACTGTCTCAAAATGGATTGCATGTGCTGCATGTGTTTTTTGGGGAGCAGGGTTAAAAGGCAATGCTTTGTGTTTTCAGCCATCTCACTGAAAATGATTGAGAGAATATTCTCAGGAACAGTAACACGGTATGTTAATTTTTTTTTTATAACTTTGTATCAGTTTAGGAGTCTAAATTCAACAACCCGCTTTGATACTGACTCTGTTTGGATGCAGGCGGGACAGGCGCGTGTATAAGGAGGGAAGGCTGAGTTATGCAGACTTTGTCTGGTTTCTTATTTCTGAAGAGGACAAGAAGACTGACACCAGGTGTCTTTGCATGAACCCCCACACTGATACTATTTTCCTTCTTCTACACTGTTTATGAATGTTCTTACTAAACTCTTTGTCTCCAGTATAGAGTATTGGTTCCGCTGTATGGACCTGAATGGGGACGGAGTGCTTAGCATGTACGAGCTGGAGTATTTCTACGACGAGCAATGTCAGAAACTGGAGGCCATGGCCATTGAGCCCCTTCCCTTCGAGGACTGCCTCTGCCAAATGCTCGACCTCGTCAAACCCGAGGCGGAAGGTTAGACACGTTTTACATTTATGCACGCGTCACAGAGCCGGGCAGTTTCCACTTGATCCACAGTCTCCGTGGAAGACACACAGGCACATTTTCAGGCCAGATCATTGATCACTGGCTGAGGGAACAGATATAGATGAGAGAACTGCCTGTGCTGCCTGCGGCCAGCTGCTGGTGTCATCCATACTGTCAACAGATTCCCTCCAACATTTAACTCTTCCACTGTGTTATTTAAGAGATGCCAGAGCACAGCGGGGTATGCAAGTTTAGTATTGATGGCCACAGCTAGAATGTGACCCGAAGGCAGCCTGATCGTGTGCAGCACAAGTGGAGCTATGTAATGTAATCTCCGGTAGTTTTAGCTTAAATAGTTAATTATTATTTAACCCCATCAATAAAAATGTCTATTTTGTTAATGCGCAAATAAAAAAATTCCTGCTAGGATTGGATCCAAGCTGCTCTTTCTATGTGTTGCTGATGGTTTGGTTTTTTTCTATATCTGTACATAACCTATGAGGACAGTTTTCTTATTCCAAGTGAAAACTGTGATGCCTTTTTACAACCTTCAGGTAGGCAGTTAAATAAATTCATAGTTTTAATCTTTCATTTAACTTGCATCACATTGAAAAGGTAAGTTATTCAACTCTGCCTGTCTGGTTAATGGTGTAACTGGAATAGTAAGTTAATTGATTTTTAAATTAAAATATCTTTCATTTAAATTGGGTCTTTAATTTTTTGTTTATTTTTTGCAAATAAATAATTGTTGCAACCCTGGTTTAACAGGGTCTTTCATGTTAATCTGGAAAGCACTACTAATCTAAAATTATCTTCAGTGACTCCCACTCCAGTCATGTTTTTTTTTTAATCCCATGCAGGTAAGATCACCCTACGGGATCTGAAGAGGTGCAAGTTGTCCCATATTTTCTTTGACACTTTCTTCAACATTGAGAAGTACTTGGACCACGAGCAGAGAGACCCTTTCTCAGTTATAAGGGTAAGATTGACCTCTGATTGGACGATTTTATACATGAATTATTACTAGTTTGTTTTGCTGTCAGAAGGGGATTGTGTCACTTGTCATGTTTTTAAGGAGGCGGAGACAGATGGCCAGGAGGTCTCAGACTGGGAGAAATATGCCGCAGAGGAGTATGATATACTGGTGGCCGAGGAAGCTGCTAATGATCAGTGTAACGATGTGTAAGTATGAGGTTACTTATGGCTCTGTCAGACATGGCTGCAGCTACTGCTCCAGTCCCAAACGTATTCACAGATCTTTTAAAAAATATTTTTTAAACCTATATTAAATTTATATTCATTTTTTGCTACTTTTAAAGGGACTTTTTCTTACATTTTTATCACACAGCTTGTATGTCACATTTTTATCATCTCCACAACTGTTATGACAGGATATTGTGAGGAATTTGCACTAATTTATCACCTATAGCACACAGGGTTCAGGTGTTTTTGCAGTTTTCATAGTTTGCTGAAGCCCCCATGTCCAACTATTAAAGTACCGTAAACAAATTCCTCTGTGATAAAGATCCTGCTTGGTATGTAAAGCCATTATATGTTAGTCTTTCTGTGCTTTGTTGCAAACGTAAGATGATTATTTTATGTAAAAATATTCAAAAATGTTTGTGAAATCTTTACTGGACCATGATAATTTTCCAGTGTGAAGTAGCACAGCGGCCGTCAAGTTGATTATAATGATCTGACAAAGTGGACAGTCTGCGTAACAGAGTGCAGCAGAACCCTCAGAGTCAGTGATGAATGAGACTGTTGACAGGCGTGTTGTGTTTAGGAACACCACCGACTTCTAAAGACAGGCCGCTACACGGAGCAGGTAAGATACCCTGCAGGAACAAGCCGCCTTCTATTTTTACTTCTTATCCTCCACTTTGAGCAAGTCTAGTCCTAAACCCACTCCTAGTCTTTACCTCCACCCCCAAATGTGTTGGCAGAAAGTGTCTGTTGATCAGCCTGCATAATGTCATGGCTGTGTTTGTTTCTCAGAGCTGGGAGTTTGTTTTTGAACCAGACAGCTTCTGTTTTTATCTTTCACTTTTCCTTTTATATCCAACAACTCGACTCCTGCCCAGTATCCGTTCATGCCTTTGTGTGGTGCTCCGGTCTCTTTTCCCATCAAACTGGTTCATTGAAAATCTCTTTAAAGAAGCGGTTCAATGTGCTGGGAATCGTAATCATTTGCTCTCTTGCCAAGAATTAGATGAGAGAATTGCAAATGTTTGTTTCTGCTGTTAGCATTGAGTTATTAACGCTGTGCAACAACACAACAATGTTTATCCTCACTTTTCTATTTAGTGCTGTTGAGTTGCCAAAACACAATTTTGATAATCATTGGATTTGGTTTTTGTAAAGGCAGCAGAGTCTCCATTGGTCAGGTGGGCGCCCAATGTTTTAACAGGAGGTTTGAATCCTCTGCTGCATCTCCCCCCCTCCCCCCCTGGCTCCTACTCTGTCAAACATCTTTAAAACTCGTCCCACATAAAGGTTAATGAAAGGAAAACCTTTTGGCAAGAGCAAATGTGTTTACTCTGTTGCATGGTTATCCTGCTCCATATTCACTTTATTTTGTGTGTTCAGCAGACATTTTGCTGTGAGTTTTAACCCTTTATGGCCTGATGTCGCATATTTGATACATACTGTTTGTGAGACATGTTGCATCACTTTATGGCAGAAACTTCACTCATAATGTTGT
>JBAMIG010000013.1:6446030-6458770 GCA_037177335.1 Kiunga ballochi | reverse complement strand
TGGTGACCACCAGACAGCAGGAGATTACACTGTAATCATTTTTATTTGTTCCATGGTAATAAATAGTAAATATATGGGAAAAATAAATAGTCAAAAATAATAGATTTAGTTAAAGGGTTAAATAAAGTTTTTATATTTAAAAAAAAATGATATGTCTCTGCCCAGTTATTCTCAATTCAGGCATTAAGGGGTTAAGAATGTCAACATGTCCTGATGAATTCTTCATGTAATCATACTTATTTTTTTGCTTGCATAATCCCTCCTTTATTCCTCCAGAGGAAGAAGCGAATAAATGATTTCCAATGTTCCCGTCTTTCGACCAAAATTACAATTTGTTTTTTCACATAGATGTTTTATTTGGATGTAAAACATGTTAAATTTGATCCCGACAAGCCAAAATAAACTGGTTTTCTGTCAAACTTAAACCAATGACTTTTCCCCATGTGTCTGTTTAGGTACGATAATCCTCTGAGCCCGTTGGGCCAGCACATCTCCAGCGACCTGGGTCTGACGAAGAGACACTTCTTTGAGATCCCCACTCCGCACTGCGACCTGGACCTGGACGAGTATGAAGACGACTTCGAATGATGCTTGCCGCTGTGGCGCTTTCTCACGGACCTGCTGAACACCTTTCCCTTTCAGACACAGAAGCCAACATGCGCCGCGGCTTTGTGGCTGAATCGCATCATGCAAAGATCCAGAGATTTGGGTCGGCTCCCATCCTGCGCAGCGGGGACACACTTCACCACAGAGTATCACAAAAAGCAGGAAAACGCAGCAGGAGCGCTGCGATTTTCAGTACACGACTGGAGAAGGAAAGCACAGAGCATGGAGTCAAATCCGTGATTTTCACCTGTCGCGCTATTTAAGCTGGATTTATGATGTCACAGGCAGTGGGCTTTGGACCTTCGCGCCTTTCTCACATGTTAACAAGCCATTTTTTTTTGCATGTTCTATTTATCAATAATGAATTTTGTTTTCTCCAAGCATGGGTGTCGTGTAATCACATTCACACAAGCCAAATCGCATTAGTTACACACTGGAGCTCCCTGAAATGTTGGACAGAAACCATGATGATTTCATTTGGGGATCAAACTCATTGGCTAATGTTACATTCCAGTGATCATATCAAAGAGGTTTTCTATGAGGCTGTAAATGTATAAACTGCTTGTTGAGAAGCCAGAGGTTTGCTGTAAAGCCCAAACAAGCCACCGTCAGAGCTCTCTGAACACACACACACACAGCGTGTATCGCACAGGTCTGTTTATTATGACTCACTTACGTGTGGGATGGGGTTATAAATTATTAGATGAATTTATAAATTCCTGTACATATTTATTTAGTTTGCTGTGTTGTAAATGAGTTAGTGTTTTTATGTTGCAAAATACTTTATTCAATTTGCTTTTGAACGAATGAAAATGAGCATTTTCTTTTAAATTCATAATAAAGCTTTGGTAATGGGGAAAGTAAAGGAAATAAGCAGTGCAGTTTACTGTAAATGGGACAAATGCTGGTTTTCACAATATACAGATGTTTTCCACTTTTATTTTGCTGTCCACACAGTAAAAATCACTAAGATGCTTTTTACATTTTTTAATGTATTCTTGGTTATTAAGTGGAACAAGGTCTGATTGTATTTATAGACAGTAAATGGAAAAAGCTTTCAGAGACTGGATTTTTTTATTTAAATCATTTACATGAAACTCACATGTAGTGTTGTGATACTTTATACAAATATTCAAAACTGAATATAATCCAAAATGGAAAAAACAAGCTAATTTCCACTGCAACATTTAAATAGTTTACAGCTATTCTGATAAATAGAGCCATACAAACAATACAAATCGTTTAGTTCTTAATTTAAAGTCCTTTTATGGGCATTTAAAATAAAAAGCAAATATTTTTAAAAGCGCATTTAAAAACAATGCCACAATGATATGTAAAACGATGACTTAAGTCTTTTTCATCCACACTTATCAGGAGACTGAACGGGTTTTCTCCTTTTCTTTTAACAGAAAAATAAAAAATTGCTGCGACATCTGTAATCTCAACCTGAGAAAAAAAATAAAATGATCCTGTAAACAAGGAGTGGATTTTGTCTTTTAGCTTCTATTACAGAGACATTTTATTCAGTGATGGAAAAAGTGAGAAACATTCAGGCTTCCGTACAGTTAAAACCTTGTCTTATGCAATAAGTGATGCATCTATTTACATCTGGTCAAAAATGTGATAAATATTACTGATGCTCAGCAGATTAGGATCTGGACTATGTCAACCACTTGCTGCAGCTTACTCCTATGTATACATTTTATAAAATCTTACCTCAGGAGTTTGTCCTTAAACATGGACATTTGTCCTTAAATTTCACAGCAAATTTTATTTTGCTTGTAAATTAGACTCAATTATATTCATAAAAACAAAAGCACCTCGTGATTAGCTAGCATTTAGCTTCAGACTACAACACTATCGGTGAGTATTTTTGGCAGCGAGTCTTCATGGACTCTGAGATGTACTCCGTACCTGCTGCATCATTAACCTCTCGGGTGATTAGCTTATTGGTTTCGGTCTTGGCATGAGAGAAATACATTATCAACACTTTTATCCTTGAGGACTGCATCTTTCCAATAGTTTAAAAAATTGCATGATCAAGAAATTTAGCAAAACATGGAAGCTGGGATGTTTGCAGATGATTGAGAAGACACTGGTTACAAGGTGCAAATTCACAAGAACAGATTTACTGAGCTCATACCTAAAGCTCAACCTCTACGGTGCCATCGTCTGGCTCGTTGGTGATACTAAGAACGAATCCTTCCGCGTTGAGGCTTTTCATCGGAGGCTCCAGGGGGACGGAGAATGGATCTGTCTCATCTGTCTTCTGATGACTATGTGAGGTTACAACAATGAATGTAACTGGGATTAGCTAAATAATCCAGAACAGCTTTTATATAAGGAAGCACTCACCTTGGACTGATACCCAGTCTCCCTTTACTGACTTTGGAGTCAACTGGACTGAATAGACTCAACGACTTGCTCACTATAAAAGAAGAAAATAAGCATCTTGTGGACATTTGGACACTGATTCTGTGATTGGGTCATGCAGTGCTGTACCTTCTGGTTTCTGCCTGGAGACAGGAGAGCGATTGTGCAGACAGGGCCTCCTGTCTGAGCTTACATATGATACAGCATCTTCCGCTTCTGCTGCAGCCAGTAAAGATGCACGATAATAGATGAGTGGCTGCCAGCACTCCTCCCTGAGGTCAATTATATACTCAGTAGTGTGCTTCTGCAGGTAGGACAGCCTGCATAGACAAAAAGGGAGCTTCATTAAGGAGTAAATATTTTTTTATCAGGCTTTTTGCCCCACCTGCTGCTTTTCAGCCCTTACACTGTTTTCTTGTCTGGTTTAAGCAGCTTGCTGGAGAACTCGCCGAGCAGGGTCAGATAGGAGAGGTAAGGCGGTGTAGCTGTGTCTGGAGTCTGACTAAATTCTTGGAAGACAAAATCTATGCCATTCCTAGACACACAAGTACAAGAGCTTGAGTAAAAATAATTGAAAACATTTAAAAAAAAAAAAAAATTCATTGACCTGTGGATCATGACGACGCATTCGCGAAACTTGACAACGTCCCCGAAAGTGAGAGCAAATCTCCTGGCCAGCTCTTTAATACTGGTAAACGTCTGGACTCCTGGGTGAGCTCTGCCACCGCTATCTTGCCCCTGCTTAAGGCGGACAAACAGCTGGACAGAGCAGAGAAAAATACTTTAGCAGCTCCGCTCGACACTGTCTGATTTTTTCATGCGTATTCTTTTCATGGCTTCACCTTCTGCAAGCAGAGCACCAGAGAACGAGCGCTCTCAATTTTATCCATCTGCCGTGTCCTGCACATCGTCTCCTTGATGATATCTCCAAAGTCACTGTAATACTGGAGGACAAAAACACAAACTAATACACACAAACACACACATGTGTAAAAGCTGTCATTACAAAAAGTCAAAATAGATACAGATATTTTTCATATAATATTTAATATACATATAACATAACATATAATATATTTTAAACGCCAATATCGACCAATAATATTGTACTTAACAAAGATGTCAGATATTATTGGCGTACTGAAACTTTGTTGCTCAGTTTTATTTAAACATATAAGTTCATTTTTTGTCCCTTTTTAGTCATCTCAAATAAAGTTTTTTTTAGAGGAACTCAATTAGATTTGAGAACAGCGTTAATATTCTCAATGAGTTCCTACCAGGAGTGTGAATAAGTGTCAGATTAACCTTTACCTTCATGTAGTACATGAAGATCTCAGCTGCCATGCTCATCTCCAGCACTCCGTGTATGATCAGCTTACAGAAGGCTGCTAGCATACTTCTTCTTCTATGAAGGTCCTCCAGCCGCTCCACCTCAGAGTTTTCACTGACTGAGGGAGCAGGAAGCAGTGGGTTTGAAGGGGTCAATGGCAAGAAACAGGAAAGTGGGGTGATTAATTATAAGAAATTATAACAGAAAGGAAAGAACAAAGCAGAGAGAGGAGGGAGTATTTTAGTTTTTGGGACAATGGCTTTAGCAGGTGGAAATCAAAGATAACATCAGAATGAAGTTATGGTTGTGACACCATGTGGCTTCAATCTTTCACGAGGCTAATAAAATACGCTGGGAGGTGAGCCGGAGTTAATGGATTTTTCTCACGGAAAGAGATTGCCCTGATTTTATGATTTAACTCAGTGCCCTTGCCCTCTGAGTGATCTCTGATCCAGCAGCTAATAGAAAACACCGTCTTTATAACAAAACGGTTACCAGGCAACTTCAATAAAACAATATATTTTTATTTCATTTTTATAAACCAATAATCCAGGTTTATATTTGGTTGGACATTTAAGAGATTCCCACCAGGACAGATTTTAAACTCCTCAGAACTTGCACATATCTGGATCCAATAAGTCTGTGAAAGCAGAAGCTGTTAAAATGACTGTAAATTTTCTTTGGGTTGCAGTGAATAAATTCAGAAGTTCACCTGCAGGACTTAAGAAAGCAAACACCTCTGATGCATTTCCCACATGTCAAGTCTTGTTTTCCTCATTATAAAACAGACAGGGACACACTGCTGTCATCAGTTTACAAGCTGCATCACTTTGCATAACAAAGACGAACACGCTTCCATACAAATGAGTCAACCTTGTTTCCGTCTGAAGAAATTAACAAGGTTTCTTTTGTAATTGAGGGTCAATTATCAGGTCAGGTTGGAAATCAGAACACATATACAGTCTGCAGCCACTTCTGTGGTGACTTATGATGCCAAATGCGTGGCTGTGCATTTAATATGTCAGTGTTTTTACCACAGAGAGCAGCTGCAGGAAATCCGTGCTCCTCTTTCAGCGCTCTGGCAGAGTGACAGTGCCATCTACAGCAGAGGTTTGTTTGCAGGACTGGAAAGTATTTTAAAGGTAATTTCATCTGCATTTTGTGCTACTTTAGTCCTCTGCACTTGTAAGGGAAATGTTCCAGTTTTACTTCTCTGATTAAGCTCTTACAAAGGAAAGAAAACATAAAACAATTGGTTCTTTTGTCACTCCTCTCCCATCTGTTCGAGTTTCAGATGTTAAAGTTGCCACGCACATCCTGGAAAAGGACTTTTTCCTCAGATGGTTGGAGTTAATATTTAAGCCCCGAAGAGGTCAAGAAAAAGTAGGAAACAGGACAAATTACCTACCTGCTCTATAATAAGTCAGATAATCTATTTTATATCAAATAAAAACACTTTTTTGCACCTGATTTCTGTTTATATGCAAATACTACTAATTCAGCTACTGGACATGAAGCTGAACCGTGTTTTTACACTGAAAGTCCTTCCTGTGCAAACTAATTCCTCTCTGGATCAAACTTCTTGTGAATGTTCATACATGCACACTTTCCGCCAATATCTACAAAACCTGAGCATGAAATCAAAAAGATACAAATAAAAGAAGCATCCGTCTCACCTTTGCTCTGATTGTCACAATCCGGGCCGACGAAGACGTGCGAGCATACAAAGGTCAACAGTGCCCTCTGCAGTTTAGGGCTGGGCGTGTACAACAAAGGACCAAAAGAGGTGGGATCCCACACGTGCAGCTGATACGAATGAGCCGTCAGGACGTCGCACACACCCAGAAAAGCCTGATGTGGGAGAATGAGATGAGGTCAGAGAGGCTGGAAGGAGGAAGAAGGAACAATGCTCAGCTGCTGCTACTTGTTGTACCTGAATCCTCACATTCTGGCTGCAGTGGGAAAGACAGTGATGACTCCTTTCACAGAAAAGACGCAGCTGGAACCTCTGAGCCACTGCTTTCTCCTAAAAAAAAAACCAAAGCATGCTACATTATGTCCAAGTATCCATTATATACTATGTATTCCAAAATATGGAACCTGTGTCATTACTTCTACTGATTGCAAGGTCTAAACCTTTTCCCCCCTAATGTGCTAAAACAATTATTACAACAATCCAATTTTGCATCTCTAATGGTGGACTAAGATTCTCAGTTAATAATACAATGAAAACATGTTAAAATTCTGAATAAACTCACATTATTTTAAAAATAAAGACATCACTCACTCTACAGGTTAGAGTTTCTCCGCTCGTGTTGAGAGACCAGAGCATGATGAAGGATAAGCACTGCAGCACCTCCTCCAGCACCTGCGGACCAAATAGGAGGGTCACACCGAAGACAGAAGACATAAAGGATAACAAAAGTGGCTGCATATGTTTATCCAGTGGGCGGTGATGGTACCTCAGGTGGCGCTCCACCCTGGCTGTTCTCCACTGACAGCAGAGGAGACAGCAAATCAAACACACTCCACTGACTGAGGTCATGGCAGCTGATAAAACAAGGTGGCAAAACATATATAAATTACTTAAAAAAGAATAATAATAAAAAAAGAAATGAGTGTCATTGCACTATGGGTGCACGGAGCATCGTGAAGCAATGATAAATGTTACTTGTGGAAGGCTCTGAGCTTCTTCAGCATTGCTATAATTTCTCTTAGCTTCTCCTCATCAGCAGAGAAACCGTCACCCTGCAGATCAGAAGGAGAAAAATAGGAGTTTGTTAAAAAAATGCACCTATAATTAAAATATGTCTGTTGTTTGAAGGGTTTTAGGCTCAAAGGAGGTCAAATGTTCCAGAAGTTGACAAGAAAAATAAGGAAAAAATGATCTGAATCCATAGAAAAACAGCAGGTAATGTTTTTGAGCTAGAAAATAAATACAAGGAAAACAGACACTAAATCACAGGATAAAAGCACTTTTACATTCATGTACACTGATTGGGCCGCACAGCATAACGGCACCCCTCACCCTGAGCGAGTCCTGCAGCAGTTCTGTCAGTCGGCCCACCCATCGCTCGACCAGAGAGTCTCTGGCAGCTCTGACTGCAGAGCTCCAGGCTGCCTCTTCTTCACACAGACTGAGATATGTGCGGGCCGCTGCTTCCAGGACCGCAGGGCCCGAGTGGAAGTCCAAAACAGCAGCCATCTCCACCATCAAGCTGGAAACTACCTGCAGAAAGCAGGGCTCACATTTTAAGTAAGTGGTCTAAATAAGGTCATGGATGCACCTCATCAGGTGGAAATTATGCCGTTTTGATAAATCAATTATTTAACAGTAAACAGAACACATCAAACATTAATCTTTGTTAAAAGATTTAATCTATCTTTAGTCATTTGATCATTATTTAATCATTATCACTCATTAAAACCACTTTTAAGTGTCTAAATGTGTTGCACAGTGGATCATTTATTTTAAGTCACTGCATTAAAATGTCGGCTTTTTTCTCTGTAGATGTCCACGGCTTCAACACCTCACGGTAACAATGTGCTTATAGGCCTAAACTTGTTTTGTTTTTGGTAGAAATGCTTGTTATATAATGTGTAAACTGAAAGAAATCAGCACAAACCTGTGTGTTTTCAGCTTCCGGACACTCCGGCAGGAAGAACTGAGGAATCCTCATCAGCGAGGCGACTGTATCATCGCTTTGTGAAAACTACAGAAATACCATAAAAAAAAAATAAGTATGATGACGTCTAACCATGCGGAACAAACATCTAAACACATAAAACAACTGGAGTAGATGAATACCTTAGAGAGCAGCTTAGGAAGCGTCGTAAGGAGATGCTGCGTGAGCTTCAGACAGTCATCTGTCTGAGTTTTCTTTTCTCTTGCATTCATCGCCTGCAACCCACATTTTATTCAGCAGGTTACATTAAAATTTGCTCATTGCTCCTCAGAACTCTGTCAAAAACACTGACCTTCTTTGCGCCGCTCCTTCCCGCCAGCGCGGGTCCCTCCGAGGCCTGACGCGCCGACGCGACCAGGATCTCTACGAGCACTGCTTGTTCTGCCGGAGTAAAACCTACAAACACACAGCCATGCTTTTAATGCTAACTGCATCCATGTGCGACATGTGTACTGGGACACGTTGCTCTCCCAGCAGACAACAGCGTGGAAAAGTTCACTTGCAAAGACAGTGTGATAGAACATCTGCAGCATGTCATCGTTCATATTGAAGCACTTAAACCATCTGAGGAAGAAAAGGCTAATCTGTCCCTTCATGTACTGGAAGACCACTCCAGGTTCTGGTCCAGAAGCATCCCCAGCATGACCAACCTGACAGGTATCATTTCATGTTAGCATAAGATCTGAATCAGGTTAAACACACTATTTCTAGCTCTTCACCTGCTTTATGTGGTCGTTACATCATCTATTTATTATCTAGCATCAGTTCTGAGTTATATCTACCAGTTTCTCCTGGGTTGCCCCCTCAGGTCTGTTTATTCTTACTATAAAATGACATACCTTAAGAATTACAACTATGGCACATTGATTGGAACCTTTAGGTTTGATCAGTAATTTATTGAGCTGAACAGAAATCTCCCACTTCCTCATCTCCATCTCTTCTCAATCCACAAATCCTAATCCTGCTTTCACTGTGCGCATAAAGAACTTTTTTAAACTATTTTCTTTGTTCCTATTTATTTTGTCTTTGTTGACAAATATTTCTAATCACATCAAGTTATATAATACATCTAAATTAATCAATCAATCAATGAGATACTAATGCTCTCCTATTACTTTGTTTGATGTTTAGTTTCTCCTAGTTAAATATCTGACTTTAAATGAGCTAAATTGAAAACAGAATAAAACTTAAATGGAATAAAACTGCAAATCAAGGATTTTTGTAGCCATTGGGTGGGTGTTAGTGTAAGTATGCTTTGCTGTGTGTGCTAATGGGAGCTCTCAGGATATGAACAGCATCCTCAAGCATAATTACTTCATGTTTAACAAGAAAATGTGAAAATTGGGAAAACCAAAAGGAGACAAATTGCTGTAGCTTTTAAGGTGAAACACAGGAATCCGCATTCTCTTACTGAAATACACAAGAAACAACACCACACACACACACTTTCCATTTTTATATCTGTGTTTTCACAATACACACACAAAGCAGAGAAAATCTCTACTCTCTTGCATATTTACGTCTTACAGATATTTTCTGACCTCGGCTGTTTGAGGAGGGGTCCTGCAACAGTGCAGATGTGAATGTGGGCCAATCCTTTAGCAGAGTTCCACCACAGTCCCACAGACTGTCCACCAGGTACACCACATGCTTGTGCAACTGAAAGCGTATACAAACACACCCTAGTTGGACTATTACAGTACGACACATCGAACGCAGACAGAATTCCTTTTTTACCTCAATTGAGAGCCTTAAATAAAAAAGATGCATTCTTGCTTTTTACCTCAGACTCCTGATAAAACTTCAGCAAAGCTTTCAGTCGGGCAAATATTTGTTGTCTGTGTGCTTCCTCTTCAGTGGTTTCATCCTGAGATTCAGATTCTGGGGCTGCAGCGCTCTGAAGCCTGGCCAAGAAATAAAGTCGCTGCTGTAAAACTCAGTTTTTTTTTATGAATGCTAAATGATAGGATTTTAGTACCTTGAGAAGAGCAGCTCTCCTGCAGTGGCAGCAAGGAGGCGCTGTGAGGAGTAAACAAACTGAAGAAGCTGCGTATAATCCTCAGGAGTGAGAACATCATCCGATGATCTGAAGAATGAGGACGGCTTAGATGCATGATGCAAAGCAGGACGGAAACATTCAAAAGATCAGAAATAAAACAGTAAACTTACTTTGATATGAGTACCAGTAGTTTCATGGTTTGCACCGCCACCTCGCTGTCCTTATCCAGCGTCATGGAGATCATCCGTTCCTGGCACACAGATATTAGATTAGCACCAATAAAGACTTCTTATTTAACTCTGCAGCGCTATAGAACTATCTTAACTTAAAATTTAAAGGTAAGTTATCATTTCTCTTGATGCTCCCATCAACATCGCTTCCTGTATCAAATAAATTTACCACCTACTCATTTAAACTACTTATAATTAAAAACCTATTGGTGCAAGGCTAGATTCTAGTGTACAGGTGATGTGCAGCTTATGATGTATTATACACAACTTAAATCCACTTAAATTAACTTAAAAGTTTTGCTGCTGTGTAGAATGTCAATTAAACATGAACTTGTTACTCCAATTTATTTATTTTATTGGAAATAAAGAAATCAAATGTAGAAAGTAAGCTATCTAACACCCCAATAAAAACATCAGCTCATTTTGAATTTGAAGGCAGCAACATGTCATATTGAAGTTATGACCTGATCAGCAAAAGGCTAAAAAGTTGGTGGCAAGCGAAGGAATAAGTTGGAGTTAATAAGATTAAATGGTAGCAGGTCAGCAATATGATTGTGTGGGAAAACAGCACGTTACAGAGAATAAAATTCAGTCGCACTGCATTACAAACTGACATTATGCTATCAGGGAAATCCCTTCATAGATTCAGAAATGTATCAAGAAATCAGTACGGAAAAGAGCAAACAAGTTTTAGGACAGCTAATGCACAAATTTAGACCTTGCATTTTTCAATAAGACAATAAAGAATAGCAAACTGAATTAATAACTTTGTGAAAGGCGAGTGTGAGAGCTTCACTGGTAGCACTGAGTCCACACCAGTAGGAAATATCTGCTGCCTCGTGACCCCTAAAATATAACAAAGACCAGAGAAGAATAGGACAAAGTGTCTTTCCTAAAGGTCTGGTAGCTGGTTTTCACAGTGCACAGATGTTCACAGACAGGTGAACACAATCCTGTCCAAACTCAGAGATGTTCCTCAAGATTAGCTTTAAAAAAAAAGAAGCCTTTTTTCCGTATTTAATTTGTTTTCTATAGTCTAGTGTAACAAAGATAGTTTTTTAAATTTGGATAACATCTTATTTTATTGCATTAATTTAATGTTTTATTAACATTTAACACATTTCTTTTGGATTGTAGTTGTAAAACATTCAAACTTGATTTTGCAGAAAGTGCGATGAGGCTTGATTTACCTTGAAGCGAGTTGTGAACAAATCTAGTTTAGGCAACAGGACAGGATCTGCATACAAACCCTGCAGACCTAACACACACTTGAGACGCACATCTGGTATCTGAAAGTTGATACACATGAGTATTTAACTTGTTTTGTTTTTTTCTCATATAAAAAAAAAAAACTCCCTCTTGTTCTACTTTACCTTGTCGTTCATCATCCAGCCCATGTATTTGAGGTATTTATCATTGAGAAATGCAGAACTGTAGAGCTTCATCCACAAACCCAACTCTTCCATGCAAATGGAGCGAATTTCTGGGAGGACATCACTGAAAAATCATGCACATCATTAACCTTAGAATACTCTGGTGCAGATTTAGACTCAAAATGGATCACAGGAAAAATTGTACCGATATCGCTTGAGAAAGACTCCTTTAAAGATGACATCCATCATGGTTTCTACCTCTGCTCGCTTCTCCTGCAACTTGAGTAACATCAGGAAAGGCACAGAGAAACTAGTCATCAAAGTTTAAGCACCTCCAAACTCCATCACATACATCGCATGCAGCAAGTGACGTGGATCTTACCTCTGCAATCTTTTTCTGTATCCTCTCCAGGTGTTGTGTGCTCTTCTGCCTTGCCGTCTTCGCCTTTTGCACATCATACAGTTTCTGACTGTTTTCAATCCCAACACTCAGACTGAGCGCAACACCCAGCAGAGAGCTCAGCAGCTTCACCGCTTATACACGAAAAAAGAGTCCAGGTTAGTTTATCTAAAACAAACATAGATGCGTGTTTATGTTGTTCTACTCTTACCTGCAAGCGTGCAGGTATGTCTGAATGCTCGCACGTATGAGTCTGACAGTTCAGTCAGCAGCGAGATGAGGGTGTCCATCAAGTAGCTGTCAAATATGATGCTGTGCTGACCCTGAGTTACCAGTAAGGAGACAAAGTCACAGAACTCGGAGTGAAACCAGCGGCCATACGGTCCAGACTGCACGAGAGGATACTCCGCACTATCCTGCAGCAGACAGTGAGAGAGTGATACATGAGAGCAGAAGTGACCCGATGTCCGAATGGTGTCTAAACGGTGTAAACGGATTATGTTTTGTGAATAACTCATTAACCCCTTAATGCCTGAATTTAGAATAACTGGGCAGAGACATCTCACTTTTGAAATCTAAAAACTTTGACCCTTTAACTAAATCTATTTTTTTTTTACTATTTTTTTCCCACATATTTACTAATTATTACCATGGAACAAGTAAAATTAATTACAGTGTAATCTCCTGCTGTCTGGTGGTCACCAGGGTCCAGGAGACCAGTATCATGTGGTAAACAACAACAT
>JBAMIG010000013.1:6425287-6445930 GCA_037177335.1 Kiunga ballochi | reverse complement strand
AGTTTCTGCCATAAAGTGATGCAACATGTCTCAGAAACAGTATGTATCAAATATGCAACATCAGGCCATAAAGGGTTTAAACTCACAGCTAAATGTCTGCTGAACACATAAAATAAAGTGAATAAAGCCTCACTGCTAAAATTTGGTGGATTTTTGCTCTTTGCACAACCTGATGAAGGCTGATTCAACATCAATGTTGCAGCTCGTCTTTTCTCCGAGCTCTGTCTAGCCAGCAAAAGTCATTATGTTGACTTTTGTCTTACGTAAGACAAGTGTGGCTTCTCATCCTGGAAAGATTGCCAGGGATGTACTACGCGAATGTCAGCATACCATCAAAATGAGTCAAAAGCACAGAGTTTAAGGACACTGAACTAAAACTCTAATCTCAAAAACTGTCTGAATCTTTTAGCTTTTCCTGCTATGTTACGACATCTAATATGGACTATGAACACATTCTTCAGATAGAATGGCTCTGAGACTGTTTATTGGCTCCAGCTTGGAAGTTAGAGTAAATGAGATGCGTACGTGAAACAGAATATTCCTGCAGAACAGGTTTCATGCTAACTCAACAAACACTGCAGAAAAAGTTATGGAGCAACAGCAGGTTGGAAGCAAAGGCACAAGAAGGCCTGGTCCAAATAGATGTTACTTCAAAGTTTGTAAATTCAATTTTCATGCAATATTAGTCTGCAAATAAATTAAATAAGTTAATAAATAAAAGACCCTTAAAGGAGTTTAGCTGTCAAATGATGTAAATAAACAAGTGCTAAAACATTACATGTTTTGTTCATGGTTTGTTCAAGTCTGCTCTTCCTCCTTGTTCTTCCTCTGCTAAGAAATGATTCCTTTATAAACAGATTAAATAAAAAGGGTTGCATGGTATGTGGTGGTTAACATCACAGCCTCACACTAACAACATATTGGGGGCGGGGGACTCAGTGAGTGTTAGGTCTGAACAGTCTTTCTATGTGCAGTATACATGTTCTGTCTGTGTATACATACATACATACATAGATTCTCTCTTTGGCTTCTGCAGCTTCCTCCAACAGTCCAAAGACATGCCTCTGAGGTAATTTAGGTCACTCTAAATTTTCCCTAGAAGTGAACGTGAATGGTTGTCTGTCTTTCTATGTTCCCCCCTAAAAAGGACTGTATCTGACTTTTTAAAGGCTGGGATAGGCCCCAGCTACCCCCCACCCTGAAATGGATTAAACGGTATAAAAGTGAATTAGGTAATTGATCAAATATTACATCTTAAAGCTTAAAAATACCAAACCCTCACAAACCCTGCCCATGTACAGCTGCCAAAGCAGCTCAGTATGAAAATTAAAATACATGTCGCCCTAAATCAGGAGGTGAGCATGTCACATTACATGACAAGCAAACAACGACAAACTTTGGCTGAAAATCCTGAAGTCTGGGGATTGATTAAGTAAAATGTAACTTTTTTAAATAAATTTTTTTAAAGGTGCTTTAGAGGAAAAAGAGCATAATTTCATTTACAAAAGCACTCCCTACCCCTGTTAAACATTGCAATAGATTAGCCATGGCTTGGGCTTGTGTTGCAGCAAGTGGCAGAGATGAACATTTTCTGGTACACAAAATAACATTTTTTCAGTCAGTTCTTTCACAATGCAACTCCACAATATGGAGTACTTTAGATTTTATGCAGCGTTTTATATGCATTCCTGTTTTATAGCAAATTCTGTGGGAAATGGCAGAACAAAAAGGCTAAAAAAGACCCTTCACTAAAGACAAAGATATGTGACACACAAAAGTGATGATGTAATACAGAAAGAGCCATGAGAATGGACTGACAGTATCCAGGGGCCATGTGACTGTAAGGATCCAAGGAAAAGCGAGAAACTTCTTATACTGCAGACCAGAAGCCTGAAACACATAATCACATTTAAAAAATCTTAAAAACAGCAAAAGAACAAGTCACGTATGTAACAAAAGAGGAGAATGAGTGACTCATATCATACCTCATCCAGCTCCTCCACCATCTTACTCATGACTTCATTGTCTTCTTTGCTCTGACACATTTCTGCAGTGACCACACCTTAATAACAAATAAATGAAAAAAAAACCCTGATATGCAACAAGACTCTCATGTGTATTTTGCATTTGTGTGTGTGTGTTGGAAGGTGTTTGCACATTGCCAGTGTATGTGCACCCGCTTACCTTTGCACCCAGAGCACTGGATGAAGAAGCTGATGAGGTCGAGGAGAGAGGAGTCTCTGTCAGTGATGTAAGCCTCGATCCAGTCATCTATCACCACCTGCTCATGCATCACAAAAGAGACGACAAATATTTAATCTTTCAATCATACTGCACCCACTCTGAGCCCCTGAGGAGTTCACATACAACAACATTGGTCCACCAGAAGAAGCCTTACAAGTAAAAAATCCTTAAAAGACACCATCTATCAGCTTTCAGCAGGTATAACAATGACAATAAACCTCCCTCTATGATCTCATCATGTGATACCGCAAATCTCAATACATCACCGGCTGTTTTCCTACAAGGAGAACACAATGCAGAGTTTCATGATGCATCAGCATACAGAGCATACAAACATAAGGTTTACTGCAGTTCTGCTCATAAACATATCACTGAACTACAAAAGTAGTTTTAATACCTTACAATGAATTATTATTAATTATATGGGAATTATATTTTTCCCATGATGAACAACAAACTGAAATGTGAGGAGCTAAACAGTCTGCTGATGCCAGTGTATTACTATTTACAGGTTCACATTCCTGCAACCTTTTTTTAAAACAACTATCCTCTAATTATATCATCAATATCACAGGTGATGGCTCTGCAGCTTTCCAAGCAAAAAGGTCCAGAGAAAAGTCAAATACAGAAGCTAACATTACGATGAAGCATTATTAATATGGCTCTACCAAACAGAGACATACTAAAAAACCACTTTTCCCAGTAAGAATTACAAGATTTAATTTCTGTGCCTACAAAATTTATATTTTCTGTTTGTTTGTTTGTTTTTGCTTCCACGCATCTCCAATTATTTTCATTTTCAAATTACTAATGTCAAAACAAACTGCGCTTAAAAAAAAATTGAGATTTATGCTTTTCATGAAAGCAGATTTTCAGCAGTGGAATAAGCCATCTCACCTGCATGGCACTCTTTCCCATGGTGATCACCTCAAACAAAGTGACGGCCTCCACCTGCTTCTGTTTGCCATGTCGGCCCCCAGCTCTGGCCGCACCGCTGCAGCTGGCTTTGGCTCTTTTACGCGTGACATTCTCCAGGAGTTTGTGCGCCCTTTTCCTGCGTCTCTGCAAAATTAGACCATGAGCTAATTCATGGTGTTTTGTTTCTTTGGCTTTAGATGAAAAAACTTTATCATTTAAAATGTATGAATTTCTAAAACTATAACTTTACCATTAGACCACTTGTTTTGCATGATTTGCATCTACTTGTACTTTTCTGCAGGAAACTACATGTATGAGCATCGGAAGATTAAACCTACCACATTTTTCTGTCTGTTCTCGTTCCCTGAATCATCCTCTGAGTGATTGACAGCCCCAGAGGGGGTTGCCTCTTCCTGAGAGTTTGCACTAGGAAATCAAAACATCACGATCAGATACATTAACATCAAAATTAAAATATGTTACGCAGACTAAACAGATGGCATGACCCCTCTGCAGTTGTGGAAAGCAACTCTTACTTCTGCTCTGTGGACCTGGATGCAGCTGAAGCTGAGGGCTCTGGTATCATGTCCTCAGATCTTCAAGATTCAAGTGTGCGTTTCTGTATCATGCTTTGACAAAACGTGCTATTATCCGTGTGTGCTGAAAAATGGAATTTGCATTATTATTATTAGCATTATAATTCATCAGAAGCTAATGTTTCATAGCTTTGAAAGTATCTTCTGCAAGCATCTACTGGGAGCAGCTGAGACTTAGGTTGCAGGACACCTCGAAATAGTGGCTGCTTTGCTAAACTTTATACTTTAGAATCATATTTTTTTTCAATTTTAATTTCATAAAAGCACAAACATAAACAATAATTTGTTGGAGTACGTCAATGGTTTATATGATAGGATAAATAGGAGCGCACTATTTAACACTAAGTAGACCACAAAAAATAAAGACGACTAATTCTCCTCATAACTTTTCAAACTTACCTTCTTCACAAAGATTAATCTTTTTTGCCATCTTAACAGATGTGTAGGTCTCAATTTGAAAGCTGTCAGACAAACAATTCAATCGTTTTCTCTCATATCCTCCTTCTTTGCTCTGGCTCTCACAGTCAAGTTTTTGGACAGCCTAACTCATTCTGATTGGCTACATTCTGAATTTAGAGATATGCAATTGGTCATTTTCAAACGTCACTCTAAGATAAGTCCCGCCTTTTGTGACTGTCACAGCAAGCATGTAGCCTGTCCGGTTTGTTTTTCCGCTACCACAGCTATTAAACATCTGAACGAAGAAAGTCATGAGTTACAAAAGATTTAAGCAAATTGAATCGAAAGATAATCGCCTGTAATTATGTCAAAAATAAAGAAACACGTGCATAATACTGTTATATGTTTTATACTGTAATATTGATGCGCGTGTCCGGATGCGTCTCCTGGGTATTTTAATTAACCACCCCGAAGCTTATTCAGAAGGGAGCTGTCCTGGTATTTCTTTATTCATCATAATACAGCAACTGAACAGCAGGAGGAGCCATTTACCTATTTAAGACAGATAACCTGTTTCCGTGAATAAGAGAATATAAACATCCATTTTCTAAAGTCCCACTTTTTAACTGGTTGTTACTGCAAATAGCTTAATCACGTGGTTGTAGCTTAATATATTTATTCATGGAAATGGTCAAAGTGACCTGCTACGGGTCAAAATGAGTATCAGAACTGGTAAAAAGGGAGAGGTAACAGGGTTGGGTTTGAGGCAGGAGGTGAGCTGAACCTATTGAAGAAAAGGTTCAATTCATTCGCTTTGTCCAGATCTCCATCAGTTTGATCATCATGAAGCCAGAAATCTTTTTCATTCCTGACCACACATCCCTCATGCTGTTCTGCTGATGCACTTTCTAACTTTATCCTGCAGTCCTCCATGCACTTCTTAGTTTGTGCTTTCAGTTGTTTTTGTGTTGTAACATATATACAGTACCAGACAAAAATACTCTTTCCCTCTTTTCCATCTGATTTAATGTAAAACTGTGTCCCATATATATGGATATATCGATCACTACGGCTTTCCTCTGCTGCTTATCCATGATCACTATGTCCGGCTGGCTGGGCACCACCATCTTATTCGTCTGGATCTGGAAGTCCCAGAGAATCTGGAGGATCCCAGAGCGTAGTATGTTGCTATCAAAACACAACATGAAGGTGGAAGGTTTGACAGGTTTGCCAAAGGTTACGTCTTGGATATGGTTACATATACTTCCTGCAATAAACATGTCTGAAGTGAGGCTGACACATTATTGAGACAGTAAGTCAGTTTATTCCACTATAAAAAAAAAAAAAAAAAAAGAAATTAACAGCTGTAATCACAGCTCTACAATAAACGATTCAACATGCTTTCAGTCCCAACACAACTTTCTCATCACAGGAAAAAACAAGTCACATTCAGAAAAATCAGCAAAAAAAAAAGATCTGCATGAACAGTTGACTAAAATATGCAATGATATATTATTTCTGTTAAATCATATTGTTTAGCACCTTTATTACAATCATATCATCAGTTCATAGAAGAGCAGATGACTTTGTTGGGTGAGTCAGGGCAGGAACTGGGACATGAATGTGATGGCTGGATGAAGGTGCTCCATCAGTTCCTCTGGCAGCAACAAAACCACTGACGTTAGGCTTTGAGTTATTTCTAATATCCTACAGAGGAAACAGAACGTGAATGAAAATCATTAATCATTGTCTCATCACCTGTTCGCCTGCAACTCACCAGTTGATGTAATGAGCAGTCAGCTGAGGTTCATGCCTGCAGCCTTCTTCTGCGACCAGAGACTGCTTCATCTGTTTGAAGTTGGCCTCGATATCCTTCTTTATGTCTGAAAAGACCTGAATTCCCCTTAAAGAGCTGATGACTTGCTGAAAAATACAAACATAAAGTAACAAATTGCAAGGTGAAAAGAAGACAGAAAACACCAAGAAAGTGGGAAGAAACACCAAAAAAGGATATGTGCTCCTCTTACATATATAACTGAGAGCTGGTGAGCGATGTACTTGTGACTTCCAAGGTGTCTGATATCCTCTTCTAGTTGCTGACTCAGCACCAGCAGCTGGTTTAGTTTGGCAATGTGGAAGAAGTATTCTGCAACAAAGGAATCAGTTCACTGCACAACAGTGAAACACTGAAAATGATGTTAAGGAAAATGTTTAAAAATAGCTTATTTGTAAGTATTGATCTCTGTTCAAAGCTGTGGCCTGCAGGAAATAATACTTAGTTCCTGCAGATAAATATTTTCAGTAATTGTTGCTGCTTTAGATTTGGATGTTGGTTCCCTTCCTCTTATGAACTTTTAAAAGCAAAGGTTAAACCATAAGATTGAGACAACCTTGTTGTTTTCTGATAAAGATGTTTTCCTGCTTTTGGCTTTTGTCTTGGCAGATTTCCTTCCATTTAAACAAACTTTTTAGCCGCTGGGGTTTAGTGAAGACTGGTTTGTTTGTTTGTTTGAATGCAAAGGCTTCCTCATTGCATGCATAACACAAAACCCTTTAGATTTTTCCTCTTTGTCTGCAGATACACTGCAGTGTTACTTAAGGAGAACAGCGACTTTCTTCTTGAGGCTCTGCCAAGCATGTAATTGTTTCATAGCATTCTTCTCCGGGTCGTAGACTCATTAAGATTAATAAACAAAAAGAAGGTGCAGCACAATCTGACTCCATTTAAAACTTTTCCATTAGGCAAATGAGGAAAAACTGTTTTTTTGTTTGTTTGTTTTTTTTTGTCACCTTGCAGAAAATTTACACACGTTGTTTTAATCTTCATAGACTGATCACTCTGTGGATTTGACTTCATCCATCCATTTTCTGCCGCTTATCATTAGCACACATTCCTATTGACTCCATACCTTGAATTAATATTTTACACCCTAATGAGCATCAACAAATGTTTTAATTTACTGCTTTCATAACAATTTACATAATTTTGTCGCTCACATCATGCAATATTGACCCATTTTCCTAATTTTATCAATGACAGGTGTACTTTTTTTAATTGAATTGAAGAATTAAAATGGGTTTTTTGTGGTTACTTTTATGTAGAACATAACTTTAAAGGCTTCAGTCTACCTACACACCGCTCATTTGTTGATGTGATATGGCCAAAAACCCAGATATAACTGTAATCTTAAAATCCTGAGTAACAATTTAGGTTTTTTAAGTTCTCTTTTCTTTTGACTTTTTGTATCATACTTTTAATCAACTTAAATTTGATCATTTTCAGACAACACACTTGTTTGGCTTTGTAACATTGACTTACTTTCTTTCAAACACATTTGTTTGCATCTATAGAAGACGGGAAAGAAATATCATCAAAATATCTGGTGTATCTTGTCAATGGATCTGTTGCTACATTTGCTGTCTATAGAAGCCTGATCAGTTCTGGTCTTCATGGAAATGTGACTGTCAACAAGCCATTTATAAGACAAGAAAATAGGGAGAAAAGACTGAAGTTTGCCAAATGTTACAAGAACTGAGTTAAACTCAATGGAAACAAGCCTAATGATGTGATGAATCCTGACTTTTGTAATAGCACAAACTGATTAATTTGTCAGCACAGTGGCCTCACAACAAGAAGGTTGCCGGTTCAAGCCATGGTGTGAGCAGGGCTCCAACCAGGAACCTTTCTGTGTGGAGTTTACATGTTCTCCCCGTGTTAGCGTGGGTTCTTTCCGGGTACTCCGGCTTCCTCCCACAGTCCAAAGACATGCACCTTGGGGATAGGCTGATTGGAGACTCTAAATTGCACATAGGAGTGAGTGTGAGTGTGCATGGTTGTGCATCTGTGTTGGTCCTGTGATGGACTGGCGACCTGTCCAGGGTGTACCCCGCCTCTCGCCCGTTGACAGCTGGGATAGGCTCCAGCCCCCCACAACCCCGTTAGGGAGTAAGCGGTAGAAAATTGATGTGTGGATTCATTTGTCAATTTAACCCTGCATCAACTTTCTTATGTATAACTGATTGATGGTGCAATGCTTTTGCACAGCACTGTGGTCTAGACTTCACCCACCACCATACAAGAATTCTTACTTCCCATAAAATAAACTAACAATTCACTTTGTTTTTATTTTTTGGTGTTGTAGTGATCCTGAACATAAAAAAAATGTCTTTAAAAGTTTTCCAAAAAAAAATTCTCACAAAGATCAAAACCACAGTTAGTTTTTCTCACCGTCCATCTGTGGCCTCTCCAGCATATCAACAGGACTGCCTTGAATAAGGAACACTTCTACACGAGGAAACATGGCTGACAGGCCCACCATGTCCAAGTAGTCCTAAGGAAGAAGATACAATATGATTCCCAGTAGCAATAACAAGCATTAGGCTACGTCATGACATATGTGGCTATTACGGCTAGGTGATACCTCCAGCTGTGGCATAGGCTTTGGTAGATGTTCAAGGCACTGCAGCATCTGGTCAAGAATATCTGATCCTTTAAAAAATACAGGAAAAACCAATGATATTAACAATAACCACACAGATACTATCCAGGGCTATCTCAACTGCTTTGTCTCATACCTTGAGCCTGAAAGGTGTCTGCCTCCTCCGGGCTGCAGCCTTGTCCCAGCTGCTCCTGGAACTGTAACACGGACACATTACAGCATCACATGACATATGTTGCAAGGCATAAAAAAATACATAAACACAAACTATTATAAACAGTCTTCAGTGGCTACAACAGCAATGAAGTTGAAATTTGACAAAAGCAAAGGAAAGCAAATCCCATCGTTTTGATGTGCAATTACATCACATCTGTTTCCTCCCATCTCTTCCTGATACCAGCCTCATCAGAGTTATTTGCCACCTCCTTTCTTTGCCAAGCCACCATCAGTATCCAGACCGATTCACTGTGGTCTTATACTTTCTTCAGAGTTTAATTGCCACACAAAATAATTTAAAATTCAACACTTGTAAATTAATCAATATTGCATATTATCTTCTATTTAAAACTCATTTAGATCTATGTGTCAAGAATAATTTCTTTCTCTGAAACAGATCACATGCTAGAGTGTGTTTGTCAGCTGTGGATGACAAAGTATATTTATTGGTCAGATCTCCGTACCTACCTGCTGCGTCTGCGCCCTGATGAGGAGGTCCAGTTGCCCACAGAGACACAGCATCTCCAGGCCCACCTGCTCTGGGCTCAGCCGGACCGGCATCAGAGGTCTCCTTACCTGTAGCTCCACTGACCACAGTCATCACATGAGTAGACCTTTCTCATTTCACCTTATACTCTCACACACAGGCATACAGGATCAGCCACAGCCAACAAAACACAGTGCGCACCTGTCACCTAGACTATGGATCCAGAGATGGATGTCTGATCGGGATTGGAAGGGAGTGGTCAGACAAAGCTTGAGAGACTTCCCCAATGTATAAAGAAGTATACATTAGGGAAGGAACCATTCAAGCCAAACGGAAACAAAGCATAAAGCTAAGACTTACCTTTAAAGCCTTCATGATAGACGCACGGCTGACAGAGCGGTTCCGACGTGCTTACTGCCATTCTGTCCGAACCGGCATTGATTAGCACATTTTTTCTTATTTCGTCCCGTTACTAAAAGACAAATAAAGCGCAACAAAACACTAGCAACATGCTAGATGCAAGAAGAAAACATTCTGTTTATGCGACTATTTGGTTGGAAGTAGCCTATATGTGGCAAGGTGGTGCGTTCGAGTGTCAAACGACTGAGAGGGTAAACAAAAACCGCTAGCTCATCGTGGAATTCGTTTTATCCTCTTGTCTTACGAGGATGTCATGTAGGAACATGCTAATACAAACCTAAGCTTTGGAGGGTCTGTGCTATTGCCCAAAGCAACAAATGATAAAACATTCACGCTCAAAAACAAACGCGCGGACACTGTCTGTGACAGTGAACGCCCCACGCAGACTGAGGAGCAGCTTTTCTCAATGATGTCATGTTTTAGGGCTCGCAGCATCGCGTGAAGAGGATGAAACCTGAAAACAGAGGTTTTTCCTACACAAATTACCCCCCTGAAGTTTGCTGAAGTGGTAAAAATAAATAGCCTATAACTCAAAGAAATATTCAGAGGGATGAAGCACAGACCAAGAAAAAAGTGGCACATGTAAATGACACTTTCTCAGTGTAAATTTCAGGAAATAAACTTAAATCATTTAAACTAACGTGTCATGCAGGAATGTGTGGCTTTAATCACAGCTACACAAACTTCTGGGAAAAAACTGGAAAAAGTTTCATCATTTTAATCTACTTTGCACACCACATTTGGTAGTTTGCTCTTTATAAAGTGTAAACCCATTGGACCAATGAATATATTTTTTGTGGCTTTTATGCACTGTAGAAAATTTTACTCTGGCTTCTCTGATTTTCATCCTTCCCGATCCTTTTGTGAAGTCCACTTTGGGTTAAAACTGCACCAGATGGTGCAATATGACTGATGTACCTTGACCTTAGAGTTCACCTTTAAAGTTTCTGGAGGTTATTCTGAGTGATTTGGACACATCTCTTCAATTTATCATCTGCCCACTTGCAGCAATGTTCAGGGATACCATTTCCTGTCCCATGGACCTTAAACCTCTGAATTGCATGCAACTGTAGTCACAGAACATCAAGCTGCTTGGAGATAAGACTTAAAACCTTTAACATGTTGATGGTTTTCTGGCATTTTTAGATGCTACACACCTAAAGCAAACAAATGGGTCTTTATTAGACTTCTGCAGAGCTGAATGACAAGTGGATGAGGAGCCATTTCATTCAGGTTTGTTGGATTTGCGATGCATCTAAAAGCTGCAGGATAGTAGATCAGAACTGGACTTGAGCATCCCTGCTGTAGTTGATGAGAAGATGCTGAATAAATACTGCATTATGATGAACAACAGGCTGGCAATGATGTAGAACCAGATACAGCCTGGAGAAGTCAGTGTACTCTTTAGATTTTGATTGCTTGTTCTCAGACTGGTGCATCTGCAAACAGGCGTTTTTGTTGTGGATGTGTAAAGCTCTCCCATTTTAAATATAACAGCATTCAAGGATTGTCTACTTATAGATAAAGTGTCTATAATTCTACAATCAAATACCAAAATAATCAAGCTCTAAATAGATGATGAGGTTTCATTAACAAGTGTCAGTTTATGACCAGCTAAGGCAAGTTTCAGGAGTTTGAATCTCTACATGCACATTCAGTCAGGCAAGGTTGGTTTACAGAATCATACTTTGCATTCATGAGAAGATTCTCCAAGCACAAACCAAAATCTGGGCTTGGTTTATTAAATAAAGTCAGATGACTCAGATGCATCAATCCGTACTCAAAATGCTTCTTAGTAAAAGCAACTGGCTTATAAAGTTTGTCACAGTTCTACAGTATTGAAAGTGAAACTTTGACATTGACAAAAGGCAAGAAGACAATTAAATAGTGCACAAAAGGAATAGAAATCCTGATACTACAGCAATATCAGTCAGGTGTCAAAAAAAAAAAAAAAGTGTTCTTGCAAAAATCTAACGTATCCAATTCTTTTCCACAAGCTAATATACACAATAATGTACATATTTTTTGTAAACAACTAGAACATCAGTAGAATATCTTTGTTTACTATCGCACCTAGAGAAAAAAATAAAAACATTTATATATTTTTTTGCATTAGATGTTGACTTCTGTCTAAGATCTACCTTCATAGTGAATCAAAAATAAAGCCTGTGGTCCTCATCTGTACATATTTATCTTCCTTTCTTCAAAAAGTAACTAGAGAAAACGTTCTACAGCAGAAGAAGAGAGCACGTGGGCAGGTTTCTGACTAACTGGGAACACAGCTGTTACTCCTGTTTCGCTTCATCAGTCCAGGGAAACTCAGTCTCCCAAAGATTTGAGTTGAGTTGCCCCTGAGATGGTTGTTTCTACTGTCGAGTGCCAGGAGGAAGAGTGAGGTTGGCCATCAGCTCGTGAACAGAGGCAAATATGGTGCACTCACCTGAAATAAAGAAAAAGATGGCTCCCAGTATTAAAAAGGGCCATTTTAAATGAGGTGTCATTAAAAATTCAGAGTTCATTAATAGAGTGCAGTCTCACCCTGTCTGGAGGGGTGCATTTCATTGAACCTCTTGAGGATATTAGAAACCATGAGCGCTGCAGCCCCAGAGGAGCTGTGCTGTCTGGGGATGTCAGCCTGCTGAGTGAGCCCTGTAGCCATGTCGTAAACAATGGGCACAATGATGCTGACTGGCTCCTGGGGCACTGGGATGCGCTGGGTCAGCTGCAGCTGTTGAACAAAACACACCAATGTGTGTCAGGTGGTCCCCGATTTTCACAAGATCATAACTGAAGATGTGAAGCACTGCAGCAACTTACAAAGAAAAGCATCTTTGACTTGAGCACCACAGCGATCGTCCCTGGGGGGGCAATGGGGGGAGCACTGGGAGGGATGGTGAGACAGAACTGGACATTCCATTTAAGCTGCTGAGCCTGGTCAGGGAACTGTAGAGATGAGGTAAGAAAAAATAAACATTTACATGACCTCCTTTTTATTGGTTTCAACATTAAATACGCAACCCAAGTGAAACAACAGATACCCACCAGTTCCAGCTTCATGATGCGGACACAATCCCTGAGGATGTTAGTTGGTGCCCCTAGCAGCTTTGTGAAGGCACTCAGGGTGTTGAATTTAAAAGGGGGACCAGCAACCTGAAATGAATGTTACAATAAAAATCCTGTTCATTAAAAACACACCTTAGCTGGTTAAAATATACAGGATTTTCATCTACAATAATGACCGACACATAAAATGTTGCTTTAAACTTACTCTGGTCTCAAAGAACCTCTCCAGCACCTGAAGTTCCTCCGGAGACCAGGGACCTGCATTTTCTGGGGTGACTTTGAGCTGCAGCGTCTGGTAATTCTTTGGATTGAGGGCCACCCGGCACTTGAGCACGTCCGTTTTGAACATGATCACCCCAGGCTCATTAGAGTTCACAATGGATAACTAGGAGGAGACGTGACACATTAGAGGTGGTACAGAACTGCAGAATAATTCATATGGTTTAGGAAACAATATACTACATGATCTGTGTGACACTCACGTTGGCCTCCTGTTGGATGATCCTCTGCAGGTGCCGTCTCATTATAACCGAACCCAGAAAGCGCTCTAGTGGTGAGCAGAGGTAGCTTCCTGCCAGGCCTGGTACCAAGCTAGGAGTGGGTGAAGGGAGCAGAAGCAAATGTAAGGCAGCGTGGGAAAGGATGGTAGGAATGGAGGCAGCCCATGGGCGCTGAGGTAGCTTTCGGGGTGGAGGCATAATGGAAGGCATGGCTTGGGAACCTAAACAAAAAAAAGAGAGAAAAGGTAAATATGAAGAAGTTGTAAAACATCTGTGTACAAAGCTCCTTCTGACGGTGCTTTTAGTTAACAGAGAAAAGAAAGCATGTCACCCTTAAGCTTTTTTCAGTAACATTTTGCAAAGATTACATCAAATCTAATGAACATATGAACACAGCTCCAGTGTGAACCAGAGAGGTCATTTTGATGGACTGGAACAAAAACAGCAACAGCTGGTTCATCTGGTTTCGGATAAGCTGACAAGAGGAATCCTGACAGTTCACAATATAAGTACACTGTACCTACTCCTTGTAAGTTCAAGTCTACTTGAGTATCTGTGTTGTGCTCTCTTGTCCACCCATAAATTATATCCCCTACTTCTAATCACTGCCAACTTGTTTAAAACAACCTGCCTGTTTGTTAGCTTGATAAGAATTCTTATGATGAAGCAGCATGTGTTACAACAGCAGACAGAGATATGCGTTTTGGTTGAGATGGTCATCTGAGAGCGAACTGTCATCCGTCCAAATAAAACAAATAAAAAATAAATAAAATAAAAATCACTTTTACTTGAGCTGATTACTAAACTCATTACAGCTAGATTCTCTCAAACAGAACATTGACTGTCCTGTATATTGAAACATGTAAGGAAGGGACATTTTCAATACCTTCTCTCCACCAATGAAACTTTTGATGTAAACTAGTTACTATAATGATCAATCTGAAATGAATAAAAAACATTTGATAACAATGGGATATTGTGTCATTTTTTAAACATGTGCTCAAAAGTGACCAGTGTCTAAATGACTGGATGGCATCCTCTTTGCAGAATGTGGGACGACGCTCAAGTTAGCTTCCGATTCTCCGTGTCTGTAAAGGACATTTCCACTGAATTTGTGCAAACCCAGACTACATTACAAGAGATCCTGATCAAAAACTACAATACCTAAAATCTTCACATTTTCACTGAAGTATTCTGCAGAGTCTATGGATTAATTAATACCTAATTTCTGATTTGTGAAACCTTTAATCTATTTTTGAAAATGAAAATAAGACATAATTTATGATGTTTTTTTTACATCTGGACTACATTGGACAGGGTCCTACTCAAAAACTACAGTACCTAGACTCTTTAAACCAGGACTTTACATTGTATCACATCAAAGCATATTGTAATTATTATCTACTGTAAGTAAACAGTTTATACAAGGAGATTTCAATAAAAAAAGCAATAAAGCAAATTAGTTTTACAGTAAAGGAAGTTCCATTGCAGAGATTTGAGGTCACATATGTCCACTGAGGAAAAAAAGAATTGGGTTTTCTACTCTCTTGCTGTCAATGGAACTGATGAAATTGGCTGAGACATGGCTATGAATAACACCACCACTGTGTAGGAGCAGTTAAGAATGAACAGAACATTTAAATATACATTTTTCATTACTTTCATAATGATTTCAAAATCGATATTTTTAGGCCATTCTGTCCAGTGAGGAGGAGTCACACTTTTCTTTTAAAGATAAGTGGGTCCCAATCATCTTTGATGACGATGTGCAGCTGGACATGATTGTGGAGAACCTTTCAGACTTCCTCGACAGCTGTGACCCCATCTCAGCAGAGGTCAGCGCCATGGTATCGTCTGATAGGATCAAATACATACTTAATGTGATGCTGTCAGAGATGGCTCAACAGTTGTTTGTCTTACATTTCTTAAGTTGTTTATATGAATATTATTCCTTTTACTTGTGTATTGTAAAGAGAAAAGCATCAGTAGTGAACATTTGAACTCGGGTTTACTTCTCTATGAGGGCCAAATATTACGACTGAATCTTTAGTCTTTTGCTTAACCATAATGAAGCACATTAGTTATTAGAAACAGGTATTTTCTGCAAGAAATAATATATCTATGTGCTATAATAACTTAACTATTCACCTTTACCCTTTTTTTTCTTAGATAAAGGGAAAACAAGACAAGACCCAATGAAGTGAGAGAACCACAATGTGTGATGTGACAGAAAGATTAAGGGAAACTTAAAATGAATGAAATACTCAGGAAGAGGGATGATTTAGGATCACTGGTTTAATTTGTTAGTAGTTATTGTACAAGACACGAACAAACTGAAAAGCTAAAGGGTCGAGCAAGAAAAACCTTTTAAAAAGATTTGAGACTTATTACAGGAAGGCAGTTCATGCAAAATAGAAAGGCTGTCTGGCAAATATTAAGCAGGTCTAATATTAAACTCTGGATCATTGGATAGCATCAGGATCATTTCTGCAGGTAGGTGGGAAAAAAAAAGGTCTGAAATGATGGCAGATGTTAGTAAAGGCAACCAAAAATTTGAATCAATCTGGTATTCATAAATTTGATAATTACTGTTATCACATAGTTCAAGAGTCTAGGTACTGTAGTTTTTGCTCAGGACCCGGTCTAATGTGGTCTATATGCTTAAAACGGCATAAAATGAGACTAATTTTAAGTATTGTAGTTTTTGATCAGGATCTCTTGTAATATAGTCTGGGTTTGCACAAATTCAGTGGAAGTGTCCTTTACAGACACGGAGAATCGGAAGCTAACTTGAGCATCGCGAATGTGTGCAATATTAATGGATTCACCAAAGTCTGTAAAGAAAAAGAAAACTCAGCAGATAAAAAGACATCAAGACTCAAGATTAAAAAATGCAATATAGTGATGAGGAAAGAAAACTTACTTGTTCCAGCACGTGGAGAATGAGGATCAGGAATGGGAGAGTGCAGTGAAGGATTACCAGGGGACATGCCAGGAATTCTTGTCCCAGGAGAGGGCCCTGATACTTGAGGGGAGCCAGGCCACTGACCTCTATGACTAGGAGACACCATTGTATATGGAGAGCTGGGATCTAGAGGACCTAGGGAGAGACGGGAGAAACCAGTCAGTAGCCACTCAGCAACATCCAAGATGCAACAAACACAGCCAGATAAACACACCACTGTGTGCCCACGCTTTGAAAGCCATTTGTTGACTGTTTGCTAGTGTCTGCAGCCTACAAAAGGACTAGTAATGTTCAGATCAGCCCGCTCCAGCCCTTGCCCAGCAGAGCAGAGTTACCGTCAGGCCAGCATTCGTGGCCCCCCTGCTGCTTACCGTGGGGACTGGCAAAGCTGGTCTGGCCCATGGCTATCCCCAGAGAAGACGGAGACGGGGTGGGCCCAAAAGGAGAAGGTGCCCTCAAAGCTCCGCTAGGGGAGCCAGAGGCATGGATGTTCCCTGTACACACATACACACACACATCAAAGGGCTCATCAGACTCTAGGGTTGACAAGGGCTCCTTGCACACGCGCTCACACTCAATCATGTGCATAGAAGCTAAAGCTGGACGGAAGGGCTGCCGACTCTGGCTGGCGGGCTGAGATGAAGAATGGAAGGAGCATGACTAAATGCATGCTTTATCTACTATTGGCTATTAAGTGTGTCTATGTAGCATGAGAAACACAAACAAACAATCTCGTGGTTCCACAAAATTAGAAGGGCACACATGGCTGCACACTCATGTTCTGACACACACTTTGCTCTAATCACAAAACAGATAATTGAGCAGAGAGGCTGATGACAATATGACGCAGTCATAAAACAATGACTTGCTGGCAGTTGAACATGATGAAATGACACAAACAGCAAGTTTACATTCACACTCCCAATTCAGACAAATGCCAAGTACCACCTATCCCTTACCTGGTGACTGTGTGTGCATCATAGAGGGTGAGGGAGTTACATTGGCATGATAATTTGGTGGAGGTGAAGTGAGAGGAGGATATACACCTCCTGCCCCCCCTCTAATTGGCTGTGGCTGCTGTGGAGCAAGCTGGTTCAGGAGGCTTTCCATCACATCTACACCAACAGGTGAGGGAGGGTTGTCATCTTCATTGACTGAGCGCCTCCGAGCATCTTGATTGTTGTCTACAAACATGTTTAGGAATGTCTAGAGGGATGGGGGAAAAGAATAAGAAATATATGATATAAATTGGATTGTAAAGTAGCAGAAGATGTAGCTTTCAGTTTAAAAAGGTAGATATATTTAAGTAAAACCCTATCAAAACATTTTTGGATTAAGGTTAAAACAGCAAATAGACAGTTTTCACCCTCTAATCCTGGTTTACCTTGAGTCCTGGGGCAGGGTAAAAGCCTTCAACTATTTTAGTGTTGTCAAAGAGACTGTAGGCTCCATCTCTGATAGCTACCACTCCGTGGCTGCGGCAGTAAATGTCGATGCAGTACATGTTTCGGAACGCCAGTCGGATGTGTGTGGGAGATTGGGGAAGGATGGAGAAACACTGGTAGGCTGTGTTGGTGCGCTGGGTGAGGCCCAGCATGGGCACTGTCGGTAGCTTGTTGATTGCATTAAGAGGAGCCTGTGTGTCAAAGAGCACCTGGACAAACAAAGAAGAAATTCAACACTGGAGTTAAAGTTGATGGTATGCGATTAGACAAAAACAAAAAATGGCACGGAGAACCATTTATGGTTGGGATTATTGTAAAACCATGTGAGGAAATGTTCTCAGAGTTAGAGGAATTAATTAAATACATTTTCATTATTCTAATCATGTAAAGCAGTGAAAACTTTTGAAAAAATTTTTTTTAACCGTTTTATCTGTCTGTTTTATAATGTTCTGTTTTTATGTTTTTACTGATTTTAATTCTTTGTAAGGTGACCTTGGGTCCTGAAAGGCGACAAGAAATAAAATTTATTATTATTATTATAATAAAACTGTGCTTAGAGTTCATCTAAATAATCTGAAGACTGTATCTGAAGCCAAGGAAAAAGAAAAAGAGATTATGTTAATTGGGATTTTCTAAACTTAATCTTGATACTGATGTCAAATTTGTTTAGCTACGTTTAATCATTACCATAGCAACAGATCGATATTACAGTAAATATTCATTACGTCAGCAACAGTGATTTAAAATATTTTGCATTTACTCAAAGACATTGCAGAAACACTTGTTGCAGCTTTGACTTAATGAAATTGGCTGCATTCACACTGGAGTAAATCAGCACACAGTCACTTTTCTTAAGCGATGCAGGAATGAGCAACCTCCCGCTTCAGTATTTTTTCTTTCATGCCTCATTGGAGAAGAAACTACTCTGTACCAAAAGTTTAAAAAGCTTAAATATTTAAACAAAAAGCACCCAAGCAGCTACAGAGTAACTCAAGAAGCCTTGCTTCTGCACTTATTGATTTGGTGCTTCTGTAACTATAGAGGGGAGAGGCTGCTGTGGAGTGAGTATACATGGACCATTAATCAGAGAAAGACAATCCAACTAGATGTCGCTGGATGCAAGTCTACAATAAGGATACTATTTTGCTCACTCTTAGTCTTATTTTGTCCCTTTAGTAGGGTGAGCACCAATAACACAAGTCCTGTTTTACAGTAATAAAATGGACGAGTATCTTTATGGACACATTGCAATTGTTTCAAGTTTGTGCTGAGGAAGAGGGGTTTGGTTTATCAATAGATTTACTAATTATGTGCAAAGGTTTTCACAGATAAGTTTCCATTAATTTAATTTTAATCCAACTTGGAGATAATTTTCATCTTGATGTCGTACTTTAGGGCATTCTTTCCTGTTGCTCTCCTCCTGCACCAACAACACGAGTAATGGAAGTGTGTAATCATCTATGGATCAATAACACCATATTTTCTACTCTGCTCTCCATAACATTACATTACTGCACCTGTCTGACAACTCAAGCAGTTCAGCCACATCTGTCAGTCTGGCAAAGTACTTTTAACAAACTTATCACTTTAAGTTTCTTTGGAAATGACGTTTTCAGGTAAACACTCTGTAACCGTTTTCTTATTATGAATAACAGCCAAAAAAAATCAAATGGGGAAAGATTAGACACGTTTATGAGGCACTAAATTGATACTACTCAACCCAATTCAAACAGCAGATGTGTGGTGCATTTTCAAAACTGTGCTGCTGTGTTACCTGCAGCAGCTGCATCACATTTGGGTTCTTGTTGAACATTTCCTGTAACTGGTGGAGAATAATGTTATGGCAGTTGGAGCATCCCGAGTTGGGCCCCACGGTGCCAAGAGCAAGGTGGAACCGCTGGCTGTTGGAGTTCCACTGGATGGTGACAGTGCTGCCTTTGGTTGTGCCGTAACACAGCACCAGTTTACGATAATTATACAGCCGTACTTCTGAAAACAAGCTCAACGTTGATGGCATTTCTGCAGGGGAGGAAAGATCAAATGTAGTGCTTTATTTTAACAAATTAAACTTCACTCTACTTAGATTTTATCAACACAAAATGCAAACTTACAAAAGTTGAACAGATTACACAGAACTTTTAAATGTGACGTTTCAACTCTTAGCTACAACATTAAAACGGACCAATAGATCTGTGAAGCTCATCCATCACGGTTGTTGCATAAAGAAAAAAAGGGTCACTCACCTGGCAACGCACGAGAAAAGTTGAGAACACATTGGTAGAGCTGACTAATGGCATTCCAGTCATTTAGGAACATCTCAACTACCTTCCGCCCGCCCACCGGCTCTGACAGAGGGTTTTCATAAGTCAAGTACACATGGCGTGTAGAGGCTAAAAAAAAAAACAGAAAGAAAAAAACAAACAAAAAAAACAGTTTAAAAGTTGGGCCATGATGCAGACATACAAAAGGTTAAGAGATGTCACAGAGTTTTCCTGATATGCATGTTAGTTTGTTTGGCATAACTTATAATAAATCCTGCGGCTGTGACATCATCAAACCGCTCTATGACCATAAGGAGCTTGGAGGTAGACTTATCCACATTTTTTAAGATTTTTTTAAAAAGTCGTGACAGACATTAAATTTGCTGCAAAGTGGAGGAAGTATCGCTTGAAGTTAGTATGGGAAATTGAGAGTTGGGTAAAATCGATATCAGATATTGTAAGAAAAACCAACATCAAGTATTCCTTTTAGAAAATTATAGCCCAATTTTCTATAAACAATTTTTAAAAATCATTAAGTTAAAAATAGTATATAAAAACTACAAATAAAAGCAACATTTAAACCAAAAGCCTAAATGCTAAAAAAAATAGACTAAAAAAAAAAAAAAACAGCTCAGATTTATGTCTTGGATAAAAATGGTTGCTTGTTGTCAATAGGTCTCGTTTATATTT